>JAURVB010007681.1:0-10799 GCA_033002965.1 Piper betle
GGTAGTAAGCTAAGGTTGACACATACAACATAAGAAAAATGTCGGAACAACTTCATATTTATATACAGATATACTTACGCCCTCATATCTTCCATATATCGCCTGCCACAGTACTTTAGTTGTTTTCAACAGTGTTAGTGTTGTAATTTTTGAAAACATGTTGCATTCGTAGCACCCTCTTATATTGCACTAGTTTAGGGTCTAAAGGAATACTAGAATAATTCATACATCTCCTTACGACTCACACTCTACCTCATAGTACTTACATAATAGGCCTAAGTAGGGATTTATATCATATTATTTCTAGATCTTTAGTTTGAAAACCAACAAGAGATCTCATCGTTGTAGTTTTTTTAAACTACAGAATAACACGTTTAAATAGCCTGAAATCAGAGGGATCCGATAAAATGTCGCCGATGTCGTCTTACGTCTAAAACTCAGATAAATTTTGACACTTAAGGTGTCAAGCAGAGATGAATCAAGGGAGTTCTACAGACTTAGATGAGTCAAGCTTCTCATCATTACTCGACGAGCACACTCCGCATATCCTAGCAAATAGATGAACCTGAATCATACTCGGATCCTATCAACACACAAAACAAGGCAATGTCTCAGCACATGCACATACATTAAGAGACTTAATTAACTTAATTCTCCTACTTAATGACTCGTTAAACCTCATTAGGTAACTTTAATTAATGTTTAGGGTTGTAAGTACACTAAGTGGACAATCTACACATAGGGTATAACTGAATGGACTTAACTGGCTGACTTTTCAAACAGATCAAACAGTGTCCAAATAAGCCAAAATTTGAACCTCGACATCCTAAGGGTCATACACATAAATTGTCATAGGCTTAGCCCATGGGCCAAGACCACTAATTTTCTAAGGCTGCACACCAATTTTCCTAAAGCTTGTTTGTGGGCCGGGAGACTCCAAATGGACATGCATAAACTGGGCTAGTTAGCCTGCACTGTGGGCTTGAATACTTTAAAATTTACCAAGTATTTTGGCCTGAGTGAACGCAAGAAAGGGAGGCATTGTCTTGGACATTTTTGGAGCTAGGTGGACTTATACGACTTGGGGAATTTTTACCAGAAAATCTACCAAACCTAAAGCTACCAAAATTTGCGGTGAGGATGTACAAATACAAACTAAGTTCCCAATAAAATTTAGGAAAATTTATCACCAAATAACTAGAGTTTAGATTTTGTAATGGGCGCTAGGGAACTTGGGTTTCACCCTTCATTCTAGTACACACCCAAAAATCGAAATTAACTAACCACATAAATTATTTTTAAGTTAGCCTAAAATTTACATGCTTCCAGTAAATACTTAGTAGGTCCTTAGGTTTTTTTTTACAGATTTTATAAAAATCTTTAAGCTAGTTCAACAAGGAGCACAATCTTAGAGTATGACATATCACATTAAGAGCACAACAAGCACACAATGTGATGAGGAGTTTTTTCAGGCCCTTAACGAGGTTATTTTAGCATGGTGATTTACACAAAATAAATAACATTGTAGCCAACAATCATGAAGAAGATTGCATCCAAACACAGCTTATAACAAGCAGAAAAAAATGTAAAAATTGGCTGGTAGGCTACTAGAAACAGTGAAGGAGCCACCTTTCACCAATTTTGGGACCCATACATGCTCCTACACGGCCTATCAGATGAAACATACAACATAAACTTGTATATCTACTTCATAGGAACATGAAAACACCAAGATCATGCAACAATAAATTCTACATCATGAGATATGAATTAACTACCGAAACAGTGCATATCTAAGCATATAGATATTCTGAAAGTTATAACTATTTTTATAAACATGAAAATAACATAATTCTGAAGCCTAACAACTCCTAACAAATAGATCTACATGTTAGAAATTCTAGAAAAATAACATAATCACAAACAGGTAACACACAACCAATACAACAAGGAGTAAATGTAAAAAGGTGAAGCCTTACCTCATGGGGAACCATGGATGGGTATCTTGAGGCTTCCTACCGCTCCAGCCCTAGGTGCTTGGCAAGGCTTGGAGTGGCTAGGGAAGACTGAAAGAAGCTGGGGAGAACGTGGAGGACCAAGGAGAGAAGAGGAGCTCACAAGTAAGAAGGCCAAAGGGGGTGAAAGCTTCGGAAATACCTTCTATTTATAGGAAGAACGGGGTGCTGGAGCAAGGGCACTAACCCAGTGCAACGGCGCTGGCCTCTACAAGCCGGACCATGGAAAAGCTAGACCCATACCATGCACGCCTGCTGAGCCAAGCCATGTGCAAGGTCGGGTCCCAATGCCTTTGCTCCAGACAAATAAGGAAGGAAGTTTCAAATTGGGCGCAAGTGCGCTTGACTAGAGCCTTTGCACCCTTACCTGAAACCTAAACCTGAAAAATGTTGGTGCAAGGGCACTGGGAGTGTGCCCTTGCACCAGAGCATGTTGCACGCACTTAGGGTTCGCACCCCAAGGCTTTTGGCGACCTTGAAACTTGCACCACGTGTCCCACAGGGGCTAGGATAGATCGTAAGGAGTTATAAACACACAACAATGGCATGATAAAGAGTGCATGGTAGGCCATACAAAGGCTTTGATGTTAGGAATACATTGGATGGAGCTGCACCTATTCAACTAAACCGAACAAACCATGCCACTTCTCTATTTATATTTCTCTTCTTTTCAACACCAACATATCATATATGAAGCAAAGGCACAAAACTCGAGGCCATGAAACTTGGGCCGAAGATCCCAAAAGCCAACGCCATTTTTTACCATTGACACAAAAACTCATCGACATCAGACAAAGTTTAAGGTCAAGCAATTAATCACAGTCGAGAGTAAGAATATAGAAGCAACTACACCATGGGAAGAAGTCATTCACATCTTTAGTTCGGACCTTAAATTAATGTGTAATTAAAGATTACAATCATTGAAGTTGTAAGATAGGACTTAGTAATTTTCTGAGTTGCCCATCTGATATGAATTTTCTCTATGCCATTTCCTTCTTCAAAATATTTATTTCGCATAAGAAATCGCCCAGAAGAACTCTTAACAGCTGAAAATGGAATGCATACATGCCTTCTATTCACCACCAATATATATAGACTGCAACTATCGACTGATTTAAGTGATGAAGTTACTTGGTGAGCCCAACTACTGCACTAAGGAACAGAAGGGAACGCTAGAGAAATAAAAAATCTGCTATATAAAACAAAAATAAAAAGAATATGAATGTATATGCTATATGATCACTTGTTGTGAAGAGGTTTGGAGCCTGTAAGAACCAAACTTTTCTCATCCCCAATCAACTGATCAGGATCTCCTTCAGAGCCGGAAACGAGTGTAGTAGTACTGCTTGTAGGAGCCACAGCAAGGGGTGCCAAGTTGAGAAACTCCGCTCTTTGCCAAAAGGAAGGAGGCTCTGCCATTGCAGCAGTGCACGGCTGATCACAAGAGTTCAGTAGAAGCAAGAGTAGGCCCAGACATGAAGCAGCATCAGCCGATTTAAAAACCATGTCGACAACCTGCGACAACTGCTCGCTCATGAGTTTGCCTATCGACGAAAATGAAAGGGAGCTTATACGAGAAGAGATCCGAGAGACTGACCTTGCTCTGGCAAATTAACTAGATCAAATGGTGGATACCCATTTCATTCTCCATGCTATGCCTGCAGTTGGACTGATTAAAATATAGCGAGAAGTTTCGATGGTTCTCGAATCCCATGGTTGTAGTCACATGACCAGTCCCTTCAATCCTGGAACCTTCTTAAGTATAATTTTCTGAACACTTGGAACTCTGGACTTTGAAGAGTGTATTCAAAACGCATTGTCGAGTTGAGAATTGTTAAATTAGAAGTAGCAGCTTCTTCTCCTCCTCTTTGTATGCTTGAGACAGTGCGGGCTGGAACCTTTATGGCCGTTGTCCCCGGAACATTCAAAAGCCTTTCTGGGGGAAGATGCGAATTAAAATGCAATGGAACATGAGAGAGTTATCAATATTGTGTGTGTTTTGATCACTTCTTTTTCCAAACCTATTGTGTTGGTGCGGAGCCCGCAGAGATATTGTTTGTAGTTCCTAGATTAGTGTTGGCCACGCATAATTGATCACATTGAGTTGGCGGCGGGATTGTAATCCAAGTGAATCTGATTCCACTTGGAGTAGGGAAATTTCCAAGCCTTTTTGAATTATGTACTTCCTGCCACGCATTCACCTGAGGCTTCTTGTGTTTGGATATTATTGAACCAGTACAGGAGAGATGATCACAAAAGCATGTTTCAAATTTTAGCAGGGTGCTGCTATGGTGAAAGAAAGAGACTTGATTATTGCAACGTTGTTGGTTAATTGTTTGTTGTGACTTGGTATTGAAACCTTTGAGGTCACAGAAATTAAGTTGAAAGGGAAGAGAGTGCTCCTCATGGTGTGAATATAAAATGATGAATGTTTTGCGTTCACAATAACCACCAGTCGCTGCATAACTTTGCTAAGACAAATTCCCACGTGAATTGCACAGAATCTTCAGATGGTAAATGTCACAGGGTCCCCCTTTGGGTCTAAATTTTTCGCCTAGGACTTCCCCCTGTGCGGCGTGTTTCCCTCCCTGGAAACACCAGCCAACCCCCGTACGCAGCACGTGACCGCTACGCAAAGCGGCAACGCGGGCACCAACACCCCAGTCCCGGTACCACGCCCGATTGCTGGCGCACCCTGATACCGGTACCTGGTTACCGGTGTTAGCTCTTACCGAACAAGTTATCGATCACACGGAATCGCCAAGCAGCAGCGTTATGCGTCCCAGTCCCGGTCACCCAATTACCGGCACGACCAGACCTCGGAATCACCGGTCCAGTCACTGGTGGCCAAACACGACGCAAACACTACACTTTTACGGGAAATCTCCCCAACCTCTATTCCACTAGTATGAATACAGGATAACTACAAGTAATCCTACTCTCGACTACTTGCTGGTCGTGGACATGCAAACCCCACGACCTTGCCTCTCGACCCTCACTCGACAGGACTTCACTCACAACCCTCGGCAATACCTCGCAGGGTTGCCGAACAACACTGGTAGGAACCTTGGTCTAAAGGCGGACCACGACTACACCGGCAGTCTGCCTTGGAGCCCCAGTCCGTCCCCCACGGCCTGGCTGCAGCAGACTCCAAGTTCCCCTTTTCCCGACCGAGGTGGTTCCCCCCCACTGAGAACCCACACACTCCTACTCCTCACTTGTTGTTCTTCTCTACTTTCTGATCTGCCTCAACACAATGAAGCACCTCCTTATATAGGCTTCGGGCTGGAAATAGTGCACGTCACCCCCATGGATCCTGACCATCCAATCTTCGATCAATGGCTCAGCTCGATCCACATGAGTCACCAACCTAGTGATGTCACCAAACTGATCCACACCGTCGACCCCAGATCCACGGTCCTCCTTGGCCAGCTCACATCACCCCAACCCTTGGAGTTTCCAGCTGCAATTACTGAAAAGCCCCGGTGCACCCTAGCCAGGTGGTCGAACCCTCCTGGTTCGCCCCGGCTAGCCCTGGTACCGAAACCTGCACTCGGCATGCTCCAGACCCCCACAGCACTCAGTACCGGGATCCTGACTCACTCGGACCCGGACGCTCACCGCCAACCTCAACACCAGGATAGTCCTGCCCAGCATTGATCGGTCACTTTGCTGGTTCGCGCCGACGTGCTCGCTCGGCACACACGGTACTGCTGCCCACATGCTCGGTCGCGGTGCTCGGTCATCTGCACCCTCCGCTCCCGGTACTACTCCCGGCACGGCTCGACCTCGCACGCGTCTGGATCACCCATGCTCGATACCTGCACCCGTTGGAACCACGATTGCACACCAACCCGACCAGCACTCCGGTAGGTTGTTCCACCACCCGGATAGCACCAGCTACCGGCTCTGGACTCAGGACGACTAGGACCAACCGCCAAATCCTGTTGTTGGCTTTTTCACCCGTTCACATTGAATAACTCAATAGTCACTTTTTGTTTTTTCGTTTATCATACTAGTGGTTAGTGTTTTGTATATGTATGTGTGATTACATTATTTTATATAGAAGTTTAATGAGGTGACTTCTTAAATTCTACATATATTATTCTATATAAACGATTAATCTTTTAATGTTAAATAGAATATTCTTTGCAGAGTTCTTGAGTATATTTGGTTTATGAAATGAAAAATTTTAGAGAAGTTTTTCATTATCTTAAGATAAAGTTGAGGTTTGTAATTCAAGGTGTTAGGAAGTTTCATCTTTCTTTTGATGTGTATGTTATTTCTCATATTGTTTTTTTTCATGAGTTGTATTTTTTGAATCTTGTTGTTGGTTTGATTTGTGTTGGGTGAGATTTTATAAATTGTATTTTCAATACCTTGATTGAGTGGGTTGGCTTTCTTTCTCTAATTTAAAAGGAAGTTTCTATCTTTAATCTGTGTTCTCCTATTTCATTTAATATTTATTTTTGTTTTGTCTTGAGTGGAAATATTTTCTTTCGTTGATTCTCCTGAAGCGCCTATTTCCGAACATGTGGCATCAAAGCTTTGGTTCTTTCTTTGTGTTTGTCTTGATTTTGTGCAATAACCTTTTGTGTCAACATGAAACATGAGAAGCATATTAAGATGGATGCCCTAAAGGGTAAGTCTAATTGGCATTAGTGGAAACGTCGTATGATTGATTATTTATGATTTATATGATCCAAGTTTTATTCCTCCTTAGTTGTCGAGCTCTAATCTGCCAATAAGTGCTACTTTGGTTGTGAATGATGAAGGGAAAGCTCCTTCGATTCCTCCTCCTCTACCTATTGCTAGGCTGAGTTGAGGACATTTAGCATAAGTCCTTGTATATGTATGAGTAAGATACTCGCTCGGAACTAGAACCTGCAAGTTAGAAATAAATTTTTGTATATACTAGATGTTTTTCATCGATCACCATGTTGACTGATCCCCCAACATGACGAGTTAAATTACTGTCCTTCACCGGCTATTCTGTTCTTCTTGGATAGTTTATTGAATTCATTGATAGCACAATGATCAGGAATAAGCCTCTCCCAAATGGCCAGCTGAATCCAATTAGGTCGGCCTTCCCTTGTACAGTCTACAAGGTCACCCATGTTCAAGAGCTCCAATGCTCTATCTCTCACTCGTTTCATCGTACGGCCATAGCACAACAATCCAGGATGACAGCAATGGCTGCACTTGGCCCCTCAGCAGTGGCAATGCGTGGCACGGAGGTGACTGCAAGGCATGGCAGTGCAAGGAATGATGACGTGGGCGGCAGCGCTAAGTTAACGAAAGATTTGGGGGCTTAAGCACTGCAACTATTTTTGACCATTCACTGCAACTATTTTTGACCATTCTAAGAGTTGTGGCTGGCTTGCCACTGCTACCTCCGGTCACAAACAAAAATTTACCTTTAAAATAGTGACCATTTAGCCACCGCTGAGTCGATTGCAGAATATGCTTTAATTTTTGCAACCGTATTTTGCTATCGGATAGCGTGGTTACAAAAAATGAGGTCACTAATATGGTTGCAAAACAAACAATGTCATTTAAACATTTTAAAGATTAACTAAACAAAACATTGCAAAACAAAACAAAACAAACAATGTGATTTGAGATTAACTAAACCTTTAAGAGCTAACTAAATGTTATTTTTTGTTTCAACTTTAAATTACATAATTGAGTTTTTAAACAAACAATATGTCTCAAAGTAAAGAACTTAATACAAATAAGTTTTATATAACCACTCCAAAAATCCTTAAAATTATAAGCATAGAAGTAGGTTAGTTTTTCCTAATATTTTCAATTTAAATAACAGTGCAAAGTTAATTGATGATGAAAAACATAAATAATGATTCAAATATTTAGTTATAAGATATTCAACTAATTTATTTACATCAACATCGACATTATAAAAAAAATAATGTAAGTAATAGTTTATAAATTAAGATAGAATTAGTCTTTATTGAAGATTAAACATATTTAATCAGGTTATATAAGTAATACAAAATTCCTTACCTTGTGTTGCATAGCAGGAAACAAGCCTTTGGTTCACGTAAAATCGCAAGTCAAAAATTACAAAATTCAAGAGGTTAAACTAGACAATCAAAGTAATGTCTCACATATCGTGTTTTGTATTGACCGGAAATGCACACAAACACAGATGAATAATATTATATATATATATATATATATATATATATATATATATATACGAGAAAATTTTTTATTAGCCAAAAGCAGAAAGATATTCCTTTCTCAAATTTTAATCTAGTCTGTCCAATCATAACGGGTGGCCTGGATTAAATATCCTCCTAATATCAATCCCTAACCCTCTCTAACCATTGCACCCCACTTTAAGCAACCCAAGCCACCCGAGGCAACGGCCTTGCCTCCTAGATGGCTTCATATATATATATAGTGAAGAGGTATCAATAAATGCTAACACCTTTTAGTTGATGACTTTTCATCAAATGGTTGTTACCTTTAGAAAATGTATAGCCATTAGCCATTCAGAATATCTTACATTTATGATATATTTGAGATGTTTTTTAAGAATAATATAGTAAAAAGAAGCACTATTTATACTATTTATTTATATTGTTTTGTTATTAATTATAAGAGCAACATAAATAATCTTAATTTTATTTGAATTATGATTATTGGCATCTTTGTTTGTGCAGTAGCTTGTTAGTGTATGTTAGACCATTGGCTTATAAAAAAGAATATTGTTAAAATTTGTAGCTCAAAATGTCTTTTGATGAATTACAGATAATATTAAAAACCTTTTGATATATTAATTATCTCTCCTCAGTTGTTATACAGTTGTGCATTGTCCCTCGTATGAACTCTATCCACCCCATAGGGGAGAGCCCCCATCCAAACGAGCGTACTTAAAGCATGTAAGCATGTACACTAGGAGTGCTTAAAGCAAGTGCTTCACCTTCCAACTTTCCGGAGATGATGTTTGCTGGGATGTAACTAAATGTACACCTTATCGTTAGCTGTTCAAAAGTCTGCCTTCATAAAAAACGACATTAAACGATGACTATTTTCAAGGATAGAACGTGATCTTTTCCATAAGAATATATAATAAAAGAAAAATATTACTTATGACTATTCATTTTATGATTTTATAAAAACGTCATGAATAATCTTAATTTTTATTTGACTTTTTTCTTTTAAAATAAACGAAATATGTTTGATGGAATGTTTAGATTTTTTAGGCACTTATTATGAAACGAAAAAATAAAAACTCCTATAATGAGGCTTGTCACGAGTGAAAATAAATAACAAGCTTTGTAAGGCACTAAAAATTATTTTACATCTAATACCTTCTAGTTAATTAAGATTCGGCATACTAGTGGTATTACAAAGTTTTAATTTTGGTTAACTACTTTAGAAGAGATATATCAATTTTTACTTTAGTTTGGATATTGGGTGGGTTTAAAGAACGAAGAAATAAAATTAAAAATGAAATTTTCTAAAGGTGAATGGATTGTGATATCTCCGAAAAGTTAATGCCACATTCAAAATCATCCAACATTTACTAGGATAACATCCAACATATTAATGGAATGTGTTTATAGATCTTCGAATTATGTTAAATTGGTTGAATGGTGGATTTAGGACTATCAATTTGAACTTGGGTTGGGTCATTATAGAATTTAATATGTCAACAAAAAAAGGTCCCATAACAACCTAATTTTGGCCCTGACACGAACCAAACCGTGGTGTTATACTTTGAAAAATTATTTGTTGGACTATTTATCAGGCTTACTTTATTGAAGTGGATATCAACTATCAAAGAGGCTTAAGGCGGTAATCTTATAGGGCTTACATACAATGCATGTTGATTATACTACCTTATGAAGGTTCTTATCATAAAGCTCTTAATATGAACACTCCAAGTTACGGGAGAGGCAACACCATCTCGACAAGTTAGAGGGTGACTTTTCAAAATATGGATGATAACTTCGAGATACATAAAGGCAACACTCCCAACATAGCTAAGAGGTTCAACTTTTCATAGATGTAAATGTATGATCTGGCTAATATTCTTAGCTTCGGCCTTCGAGTTAGGTGCCTTAGTTTTATAATGATGCTAAACTGATAAGTAAACACAGGGGTTGTGGTTACCTGTTCCACATCCTACAAATTGAATTTAAAACACAGACACATGTATCAAGAAGAGACAAGGCATCATACCCAAGCACATGGTCTTAACATAGACTCTTTCAATGGTGTGAACCGTATGTTCCTCCAATCCACGTTATACTCTCATGTTGACACAGATGCAACCAAATATCTTTAGCATACATTGGGTTCTCCAACATCAATTTTGGGACTTAGAGGCTTACTCACCATGCAAATGATCATTAAAAGGCCCCAAAGTTCACACCTTGCACAAGAATAATAATAATAACTAAATAATATGGCACACATGGTTCACTAATACATTGCACACATCAAACATCATAGCCTAAGGTTTTGGGTTTTCACCCACAATAATACAGCCCATAATCCTATAGTTCTCAAAAGGCATAAGGTTAAATCCCAATAATCCATAAGCCATGGCACCACATGAATTCGAAACACTATAACATAGCACTATCCCCCGCCATGAGCTCTCGATCTGTCCACATATGCCTGCCACTAATAGGGATACTCACTTACAAGTTTGATTACCAGTAAGAAAAATAACTACTGATAAACAATATTGACAGATGTGTATTTTAATAGCCACGAGAAAGCATGAAACTTCCTAAGTATACCACA
>JAURVB010007682.1:0-10800 GCA_033002965.1 Piper betle
AAATATATAAATAGCAAGAAATGAACAATCATGAATAAATAATTAAATAAATAAAATAATTAAGAAAGAAAGAAAATACTCATAACATCCAAATATACTAAATAATATGAATATGCATCTAAATTAATCTAGGGAATCTCAAATTACTGAAATTGGTCGAGAAACGGCCGAAAATAGTTGAAAATGAGCTGAACTGGATCTATTGAGGTGAACCGAACTGAGTTGGGCCAAGTCAACGTGGTCTCGGTTAAACAAACTACTCGGCCAAGTCAGCTGGGCTGGTCTGGACTGATGAACACGGACAGGGGGAGTGACGGACTCTAGCACGATCAAACGGACGCAAACACGAACGTGGGGAGGTGGGCGCAATGTGGGCAAATAGGCCTGACAGGGGGGTGGTCCCTATCGCCAGAAAAGGGTGACGGTGCCTTAAAAGAGGCTATTCTCGGTCATGAACAACAAAGGGGAGGACGGGGAAAGTGATGGTAGTGACAATCGCAAGCTCTAGCCGTCGGATGCGGCGACGTCGCCAGCAGCCCTCGCAGACACGTTGATGGTCATGGTGGTCTCAAAAGACTAGATGTCGAGTGAGGAAGCTATCAGGGTTGTTGGCGATGGCAACTGTAGCGACATTGATGGTGACGGTGGGTACGGACCAATAACCGGCTATGAGATAGTCATGACCCTACCAATCGAGTGACTTGAGGAGGGCAAGGGTCTCGTCAAAGTGGTCGTGGCACTAAGGTGAAATCCTCAAAATCATGGGAGAGTTACTCAAAATCAAAGGGAGAATGACAGGGCTGACTTTGATATTTCAGATCTTGCCACATGGCATGATCTGAATATCTTACAAATCATGGTCTAGTGGGACCCACCTATGGGTATATGCAATATACATATGGACGAAAGGTATAGATCGAAACCGTCAAAAGTCAGAACTGACTTGAGTCATAAAAGTGACTCTATAAGCCAGAATCGAGGCAAAAAGATTAAATTGCCCTCAAACCCTGAACTCAATCAAGCTAGGTCTACAAGGGCACAATTCGGTGATTTGAATCCTTATGCTACATGCAAATGAAACACACTAGAAATCTCAAATAGATACTAAAGGCTGCAACGGCATACATCTAGGCATAAAACCCAAGCTAACCTAAAAAAAATCAGCTTCACTGGAGGACATTCGTCGGTGCTAGAAAAGGACCCAAAAGGTGGCGGCGGGGTGTTGAATAGTGATAAAAACTCGATCACCAGTGGTGTCGATAGTGATGGTGGATACACACAAATAGCCGGCTGTAAGGTGGGCACGACTATACCAATCCGGTGGCCAAAGGAGGGCTAGGGTCTCACCAGTGGTGAGCCAAAGTGGCCGCGGTACTAAGGTGAAATCCTCAAAATTTTTGGAATGTCACTCAAAATGAAAGGGAAAATACTAGGGTTGATGTGGACAGTTTAGATCTTGCCACATGGCACAATCTGAACATTTGACAACTCATGGTCTAGTGGGACCCACCTATGGAACATACAATATACATATAGACAAAAAGTTTGGATCAAAATATTTAAAAGTTAGAATTGGCTCAAGTCATAAACGTAACTCTATAGGCCAAAATCGAGGCAAGAAGGCTAAATGGGCCTCAAACCTGAACTCAATCAAGCTGGGTCTATAGGGACACAATCCGATGATCTGAAATCCTTATGCTGCACGCAAATAAAATACCCTGAAAATCCCAAACAGATAATAAATGTTGCAATGGCCTAGATCTAGGCCTAAAACTGTGGCTAACCTATAAAAAAAATCATTTGTATACCTCGTGTATACACGAATAAATCATGCTCTATTGTATCATAACTAAAACTATCATTTTCATGTCGGACGCCTCCATAACATGCTCATATGGCCATCAAGGCCCCATACTCAGGGTCTAAAAATTGGTCTAACTCGAGCTCGCTCAAACCGACTCTAGACTGGCCTGAACTAGGCAAACTACAAGTGGGTAAAGCCCTAACCCGAAGTTGGGTTTTACAGTCTAATGTTTATGTTAGTATTTATAATATTAATAATGTTGAAATGATTTAATGATATGGATGAATTATTTTTATTGGATTGTCACTCGATTGATATCTCATATGTTTAGATGGTTTATAAATTTATATGTATTCGTGATAATTAGATGTGGAAGGACTTACTGTAAGTTGGACTGTGAAGACTCATTCATTTCATTTTTGCATTATTTACTTATTTGTTGAATTACTTACTTTCATGGGATGAATTCAAGTTATCGTATTGTACATGATTGTGACATGATCTTGTTATATTTCCAACTTTTTCATACAAGTATAGGTTGACATTGCTATTAATTTGATTATGGATATGGGAGGTCGTGTTTGTTGTGATCATGTAATAGTGATAATTATCTCATTACACATTTACTTCTTCATTTACCTTGCTTCATGTAATTTTGCTTACCATTTTTTTTATTGATGTAGTTGTTGCAATCGTTACAGTATCTAATTGGTAATTTTGTGTATCATGTCTTGTTTTGTGTTATGATCGTAAATATATTCATATGCATCCATTTCATACAAGCATTATATAATTAGCATGGGCATTAATGCGTAGGCTTATTTTGTCGTGTCAGTCAAAATAGGAGCTCGCTATCTAGGCATGAGACTCGCTTGGAGCTTCTACCAGGTTCGTTAGGACCTGCACTCTTGATTTGTCGCTCTATTCCATTGTTGTTTTGTTTTATAGATCACAAGACATGTTAAGTGGTTGTTTTATCAGATGCCACTTAACACGGGCCATTTAAACGTAACGTTCTTCCAGAATTAAGACCTGCAAGGATGAGATACCTCAAGTTGTTTTCGAAAACTCTGATCTGCCTCAAGTTGCCTTCGGGCTTATTTAAATAATCCCCTTCCTAGGCCTATAAATATAATTTTTGTCTAATTTTCTTGTGAGCTTAGACATGGAGAAACTGACTTACACATACTATGAAAGGGTGCATGTGCAAGTCACAATGGACCCTAGATTAGTGAGAGCGTCATTCCATTCCCAAGGGATCCTAATAACTCCACATCTTGAGCTTGCTCACACTCAGAGAGGCATGGCATAGATGGATACTATTTGGTAGAGCACAAGTCTAGACCTATGGTTTCGCCAAGTAATGATGGCGATTGCCAAGTACTCGAACTTTATGCTCTCGGCCAGTACAAATATGGAGGTTTGGAGAGGGCTTAGGATACTAGTTTTTCCAGACTGAGACTTTAAGTAATGCGGAGTGTGGCACGATGCCAGTCAGTTCTAGATGCCATTTGGTTTGCAACTTGATGGCTCCTAAGTAGTACCCCCTTAGAGTGTTCAGACAAAGTTATATAATTGTTTTCTTTTAAATGAGAGTCAGCTCTCATGCGCTAGTTTGATATTTAGCCATTTTTGGACTAATGACATCTATTGTTGACTTTTTCTATTATCAATGTAGGCAAGGAATAGGAGTGGATATGTCAGCCTTGGTGGAGGAGCAGTGATTGTTTGAATAATTTCAATGATGTGCAAGTATACACGGTCAAAACAAGTAATATAATGATAAATTTCCAAGTATCATCCCACAGTGAGATAAATTTACTTACGTTAATAGTAGAAAATAGAACTAAGAGCAAAGCAACAACAAAAAGAGATTTTTAGTTGAGGATAAAATTCATTCTAGATTCAAATTTCCCTTAACATGAAATATAATCTTCATCACATCTTACTCTTATCTTTTATTCCCCGATTGTCAATCTAGGATAATTATATAACATGGACGCACCCATTCCTTCATGCTTCTATTATTTTGCTTCAATTTCAACCTCCTAGTTATAATTGATTAATCAACAAAATAACGCATTAAGATTTGCCTTACAATCGCATATGGTGTTGTGTATCTCCTGACCATAATGACAAACAAGTCAAAAGACTCGTCGTATGATAATTTAAACAATCCAATTAAATAAAAGAGTAAGAGGTTGAATTGAATTCAATTAAACCATGTTAAGTTTCATTCTTCTCTAGAACGAAATAAAGGATTACTCCATAATAAAAATAGAAAACATTATAAAGAAGAAACTATTTTTCATTATAAAAGGAAAAGAATTACAAAAACTAGATCTGCTTCTAATCCAAGAGATGAGATATCTCAAACAACAAATGACGACCCCTTTATATAGAAAATGAGATGGCCATTAGATACATGAATTCAAAGAGTGTGTTCACAAATTGAAGTAGTCAAATTAATTATGATGTTCATTCAAGTTTCCAACTCCTCGACTTACTCAAATGCTACCAAAGCTATTGACATCCATCTTCATCGAGCATTATCAACACCATAAATTGTAGCCATTGGGTGGGGCCAAGTACCATATCCCTTCGATTCCTAAGCTTAATTTGTTTCATCTTCTTCTGCATTAAAACTCCAAAATTAAGTATATCTCATAAAATATTAATTAACTAGATATAACAAGAAATGTCACCTATTTTAATATAATTATACCTGGGATTTACAAAATCACAATAAAAACATGGGTAAATAGTATATACTTTAAATACTTAATAGTGATTGCTATTTGCACACATAGACCTGCCATGACGTGTATTGCTTGTTGTGCGATTATGTCATGATGTGTTATTTTGTAATGTGTTTATATTATGTTGAAAATGACTGAAATATTTTGAGATTGATATAGAAGTTGTGATGGATGTGATCAGCAGATGGATCGCAACCCAACTTAATAGTTATTGTTGTCATTTGTGATTGTATGGTGCTCTAAAAACTATATATTGTTCTTGTGATTTTATATGTTGTTAAACAAGTAAGAGTTGGTCCGCTCTATCGTAGCAATTTCAGTTCAGTTTGAGAGTGAACCGAATTTGGGATGTTACAAATAAGACCCAATATAGACTAATCATAATCACTGATAATCCATACACATAAATCGGATAATAGCTCACAATAATATGCAGATAATATGACCAATAGGGCTTAGCTGATAATCAATGCAGCGCTTCGTGGTTTGGATATACTTGACTAGGGCAAAAGGCTGAATATTGCTAAAATAAACACTCCATGCAGGTAGCAATCTGATATCATATCTATAAGACTGTCCCCAAGCACTATAGGTGGGTACCGATCGGGCCCCTCAGTGATGTCATGCATGTCATCCATCTCGCGTACATGTCAAGATCTAAAGACGTAATACGTGTATAAATTTAGGCATGGAACTGCCAAGGGGAGAGGAGAAGGAGAGAAAAGGAGAAGAGGAGAAAAGAGAGTAGCAGCTAGGTTTTCAAAAAACCTAACATGACGCCAACTCAAAGGCTCCATAGGTAATTGGGGCCAACCCTAGGTAATCACAAGGTCATGACTTGGCAATTGGGGCCAACCAGATAAGACAACGATGGACGTGACCAATGCCCAAGTCCACACCAACACACAAGAAGCCACTTAGATCCAATCCGATCAAACTGGGCAAGCCAAACGCTAACTTTGTCGAACCAAAACCAAATCGACAGGTCTAAATTTACACTCACATATCCACACTAGCCAATGCCAGAGTTGGGAACGTTACTGTACAATTTCTACGCTTATGATGAAATTAGTGGGAGCTTATTTGGAGGGTTGTGTGACCGATATCATCATGCAAAACCTAAAAGTTAAGATACAAACTTCGAAATTGATCATGGTCGGTGAGTAACATAATATCATATAGACAAGGTTAATAACACTAATTATTTTCTCTTGTTTTATTCTTGTGAAAAGATAAGCTAATGATGTGTGTGGTATATTATAAAATCCTCAAAATTTATTGAATTTTTATAATAAAGGATCCTTGTTTATTTATTTATTTAAATTAATCCTTTTGAATCAATCAAGTGGGTGCTATGGGTGGCTAGGGTCTAACCCGTGTGGCTTGTCATTTTGGTTTTTAGGTAATGGAGTTTTATTATTTTTGGCTCACCTTGGACCTTACTCCATGTATTTTGATAGGTAGCCTTATACCCATTACCATGGTGCTCACCCCTTTGTTCTTTTTCTTGTTATCAGCCAAGAGCCTAGGCGCTTCACCGTGGTTGTTATATTATTATTATTATTTTGTTAATTACTGCCTATTAATTTAATTAATTATCGTACTTAACCTTCATAGGTAATATAATTAATCCATGTTATTAATGTATGTTAATTAAGATTGGAAGAAATTTATGATTTATATCTTCTGTATTAACTGTGATTATCAAGTAACAAATAAATTGTATAACTTGATAATATTAAGTTAAGATATTAAAAATGCCATTGTTGGATTTAATTATTTAAGTGGTACATAAATGTAACAATTATCGGTTAACTATTAATAAATTTCTAACCTTGTTTTCTCACTAATGGATTCATTAATGCACTATTAATCCATGTATAATATAATTAGTGTTTGTGATTTATTAAATACCATTAATAAATTAAGTATAATATTATCTAGGATTTATAAAATAAGGTTAGCATCTTTATCGTATTTAAAATTAATATTATGTGATTGACACATTAATAATGATAGAATTATTATTAAACTATATTCAAGACTTAAAAATTAAGCACGAAATAGATAAAATTAATTATTTTAATAATTGGTCAATTAAAGTTTGTAATATAAGTTATTAAAACTTTGATAACCTTAATTGTTGAACCGCAATTGCATGGTTAAAACAAATAAAGCTCGTACATTTGCCGAGCAATTAATTTAAAATAATTTTACAACTATTATCGTAGAATTATGTAATTCAAATTATTTTAAATAATTTAATAGAACTCTTTAATTAATTGCCGCGTAAATGTTTGGAATTTATAAAAAGGTTAATAACTTATTATAAGTATATCCAAGTTTTTGTTAATGGAATAAGTATCCATTGCACGCTTGGTGTTAAATGATATTGATTAAAAGTCCAAATTGTCATTTTAATATATTGCCTTGTATAAGTGATTATCGTGGAGAAGGGAAATATATTATTATTAGTAATCGAATACATGGTAGTAACTTAGCAATTATTTATTGTTGGTTAATTGTGAATTGTGAGTTAAATAGTTAAGTTAAATCTTCTAACGTTGAACTTACATTAGTACATTATATGGATAATTAATTATCTTACTGGACTTGTTGTAAATATTGTAAATTTAAATGTTAATATTTATTTTGTCGAGTTTTAATCATAATATAATTAAGTCATTTCATTGCATTCATTTTTGCTTTTATATCTCATTCAAATTATGTTTGTATGTCATAATTGTGAGTGCCTCATCAGACTTCTAGATCCATATAATGATTATGAATTTGTAGTACTCAATTAAGGTCTCATCAATCTAGGTTCAGACTCGACTTCTAAGCATGGAAGAGTGATCAATGATTTAACTTAACCTAACAAAAAACATGAGAAGATTTATAAATACATTAAATTTATCTACCCCCATGCCAAAAAGGGTGTCGGAGGACCCATTATGTACTTGTGATACCGAGAGGGTGAGTCTGGGTAATAACAATGATCAAGGATTAGGCTCATGCCGTATATGTATATGTATGGAAGAGTAGCCTAAAGGGGAGGCCACATCTAAAGGCAATGTAAAAACTCATTTTTGGGTTAGGGTTTTACCCAATTTGAGTTTTACACTGTTTGGGCTCAGTATCGAGTCAGTTCGAGTGAGCTCAAGCTAGATTAATTTTCTAAATATGAGTATGAAGCCCAGATGGCCATATGAGCATGTTATGGAGGCTGAGGATGCCCGACATGTATATAATAGTTTCAATTATGATACTGTATAGAATGAGTTATAAGTGTATACACGAGGTATACATATGATTTTTATCAGTTAGCCAAGATTTTAGGCTTAGATCTAAGGCCATTGCAGCGTTTAGCATCCGTTTTGGATTTTCTAGGTATTTCATTTGCATGCACTCTATGAATTTTGGATCACTCGATTGTGCCCCTGTGGGCCCAGTTTGATTGAGTTAAGGGTTCGTGGCTCATTTAGCCTCCTTGCCTAGATTTCCTCCTATAAAGTAATTTTAGGGACTCAAGTCAGTTTCAACTTTGGACGGTCTTGATGAGAGCTTTCTGTACATATGTATATTGCATATACCTATATGTCGACCCCACTAGGCCACTAAGTTGTCGAACAGTCAGATCGTGCCATGTGGCACAATCGGAGGTGTCCACTCAACCCTAGCTTCATATATAGATTTCGAGAGGTTTTCTCCCCCATTTTCAAACTTACACCCCTAGCACCGCCTCCGTTTCGGCTTGCCGCCGGCGAGGCCTCTATCTCGCCCTCGGCCACCGAACTGGCACCCACACGACTGCTTCGCGACCAGCTTTCCAAAAGTACCTCTCATGACTACCAACACCACTGCAATCGCCATTGGTGACTGAGTTTTTTATCATTGTTCATCACTGCCGCCACCACCTATCAAGCTATTTTTTGGCTACGGCGAGCCACCTCTATCCAATCCGACCACCCCCGATGGCTTCCCTCGCCAAGATCTATGGTTTGGGACCAACACCGTCCACTGCCGCTCGTGCAGCACTTGACGGCATTCTGCCCCATTTTCCGGCCAGCATGTGCTAGACCTCGAATCGTCACCACCATCACGTCTCCCCATCCTCCCTCCTTCGATCGCGACGAATGAAAGCTCTCCGCCGCGCGCCATTGATGTTCTTCGGCGACGGGCCAATCCAGCCGCCCCTGTTACCGTTTGCACGTCGCCGTTTGCCTGCTGTGACCGTGTCCGCCTGCGAATCGCATTCGCCTTCCGCAACTTCGTCCGCCTGCCGGATCTTGCTATATAGCCCGCCAAGCATGTTCGAGTCTACCCATCCAGTCAGGTCCGCCTTGCCAATTTTCAGTTAACCCAATCTGGGTTGTTTAGCCCATTTGGTTTGGTCTCGTCTCAGTCCCATACTAAGCGTATAGCTTCATCCGTTCTTGCACCATTTTTCGGCAATTCAAGAACCTTTATGTTAGCTATGAAGAATATTCATATGATTTCTTAGCATTATTGGATGCTATGATGATTTTTCTTTATTTATTATTTTATATTTTTATTTATTTATTTATATATTTATTTATTTATTTTTATTTATATGTTTATCAAACATGGTTGAATGTTTATATGATTATTTGTTATTATTAACATTAGCATTTACTTATTAATATTAGCCTAATTATGATTATTAAATTGTATAAGTATAAGGAATTATAGTCTTTATTTGTTTGTTTCTTCTCGTTATGTGTGTATGTTATTATTTATTTGTATTTAATGTCATGTATTCTTGTGTATTGTATGACCATGGGTAGTTGTCAATCTGCGTAACTAATGAGTATCAACTTTTTTGTTTGTTTGTTTATTTATTTATTGAATTATTGCGATATTTATTTATTGAATTATTATACATTTATTTATTTATATGTTACCAACACAAATATATGCTAATATTTACTGTATTTACCCCTGCATATGCATTAGTACAATTATGCTATTATTATTTTGATTATGAGTTTGTTCATGCTCATGCTTTATTTATTTTTCATTCAATTATCTTACGAGTTCATTTTCGTTTAATTGCTTAATTTGTTATTATTATTGCCATGTCACCGCTTAAAAAAAGCAATGCACAATATAGGTTTTGTTAGTATTGTTTTCTTATTATGATTTACTGACAGAGCAACACACCACGTGCATTAATCACAAGAAGATGAATATTTACTAAAGTGAAGCCCTACGGTGAAGTTTGTCTGAGTCATGTGGAAACGGGTAAAACACAAAGTTTCATTAACACCTTTATGAGCAAATAGACCAAAGGTCCGTAGGACCTCTCTTTGTTGACCTCCTGCAAACGTCGAGTTTATTGTAAGTATACTTAGACCAAGATCGGCAGCTTTGCCGCATCCTTGATGTCGGGGTCATTTAGCCGTGTTTTCTATGCATGTTTACTAAAAACTATAAGGATGAGATCTCGTTGGATTTCAACTTAAGCCTAGAAATATGATATCAGCCTCTTCCCCAAGCCTATTATATAAGTGCATGTACCCTTATTCATGGATTTTTATGAATAAGCAAGAAAATGAGTGGGCACAGAGGATATGTGCAAGCACACTAGTACCTTCTGAAACCTATGGAGTAGTGCTTTAATGCAATTAACATTTTCTAAATTTTGTGCTATTCGAACTAATGTTCTTTTATCAATCGAGTACCATTTATGACGAGTGGAAGACAAGGGCAGAGAGGCTACGGCGATTGGTATATATGAACATGACGTTGAGTCGGCGCATGTGCCAGCTCACACTGCCGGCGAGATGGCGCTACCAATTTATGTGGAGGATATTTTCGATATGAACATCCTGGTTGAACAACTATGAACCCATTCTGAATGTTCAATGGGGCAGTAATCAAACCGTTGAGCGAATCACCGTTCCATTTTAGCTCAATCAGATCCGTTCCAGCTAACATGATGATGCTGGAAACAACCACCTAAAATGCATGATGAATGGGTTCTTGGGTTCTAATCATCACATATGGCCGTTACGGATGTGCGCGAAAACGCCACGCGAATGGCAAACAAAGGCGAATCAAATGAAAATTCATTAATTTTTACGAAAACGTGATGAAAGTAAGTACATCCCCAAAAACCCTATGATAGGGACCCACCGTCGGTATTAGCAAACATCATATATTGAGTATCAACGTAGTGGTCGTAACCGAAACGAAGCATGGCGTTATGAGAGA
>JAURVB010007683.1:0-15000 GCA_033002965.1 Piper betle
CTCGGTTCGGGTTCAGTGGGAGTTAAATCGGCTCATCTCAGTTTTGACCGTTTTTTGACCATTTTCGATAATCTCGACAACCCCTACATTAGTTTAGATGTATATTCATATTATTTAGCTTATATTGATGTTATGATTGATTTTATTTATTTATTTATTCATTATTGTTTATTCTTTTATTTAAATGTTTGTCAGGTATATGATGAGTGTTTATGTGATGATTTATTATTATTATTGATATATTTACTTATTGATATTAGTTTTATTCATGTTTGTTAAATTGTATTTATTTATTTATTTATTTATCTATTTGTTCGTTGCATGTATGTTATTATTTATGTGTATTTACAATTGAATATACTATATTGACTATGATATTATTATTATTCATGATTAATTAAAATTAACTATTTATTTATTTATTTATTGAATGATTATGTATTTATTTATTTAATTATTTATATATTTACTAGCACAAGTATATGTGATATTTACTCGTGTTTAGCCATGTATTTATATAGTGTATGTTATTATTATTTTATGAATAGTGTAGTGATTATTTTCGTGTGTTTATTATTTATCTATTTATTTATGGGTGTATGTATTTCTTTATGTATTATTAGTTATTAGTTATTTCCTTTATTATATCTTGATTTGCGTATTATATGTTTAGTTGTAGGTTTATTTAACGGTCTTCTTTATTAGGATGTACAAATGATGTGAGCACACACTACAAACATGCATTATATAGAGATGTCAGTATTTTACTTAGCAATGGGCTTCGATGAAGGTTTTGGGTCCGTGACTCGCCCATAGAAGAGACATCATGCTTGGAGCCTTGAACCACAGGTCTCATTAGGGAGACTTCTCACCCTTTATCGCTATAGCCTTCATTTCTAATTTGATTGTTGGATCGCAGAAACGTGCTAAGTGGCTATTTTATTGGACCCTACTTATCACAGGTCATTTAGATCGTATTTTTACTTTTGTGATTAATAACCTCTTGATGATAAGACCTCACAAGCTCAATGTCGAAAACAAGTTCCACCGCAAAGAGCTCTTCGAGCCTATTACATAAATCTCTGCTCTCAAGCCTCAGACATGATTTTCGAGCTTTTTCGGTGAGACGTGAGACGAGGGAAAACCGACTACCGCATGTTGAGATAGGGCGCGTGTTAATCAAAGTGGGCTCTGGATTTGGTGACCGTCTGTTTCATTCTCAGGGATCTAGACAACTCAACCTTTGAATTCCTCAAACCCGGAGAAGTGTGAAGGTTTACAGGCATTGCAATGTAGTGCATGTCTAGACTTGTTGTTTCAAAAGATACTGAAGGTGCATGCCTGAGAGTACTCTGTCCTCTGTACTCAGAGCTAGGAAAGATATGGAAGATGTAGTATGCCGAAAGAAAGAAAATGACGTTCCAACGCAAGCGATAGTTTTTAAAGTTGATGAAGCATGAGATGAGATAGAAAGGGGATGCTATCGTGTGAGGTCAACGAAGAGATTCTGTGAAGGAGTATATAAATATTTTCACTTAACAAGAGGGTCAGCTCACCTGTGCCAATTTGAATATTAGTTATTTCTAGACCAGTAACACTCGTTACTAATGTTTTTCATATTATATATGTAGGTTTTGTGATTTTGAGTTGGCTTTGGTGGGAGGACAGATAAACACTACACACACTTGAGCTCATCGTAGTTATTTTCTTTTATACTTTTACTTATATTTGATGTATTTTTATGCACATTTATCAATGTCTTCCATTCTCTTGATGCCAAGCGGGTTACTTCGATCTATATTATTGATCGACTAGCTTTACACATGACTTGAATCGATTCGATCACAACATTTTTGATCCAATTCTTAGGTGAACCGTAATCAGGGTGTCATAGTTTTAGTATCAAAGCCATGTCTTGGTCGATTGAGATGGAAGATTTTTATTATGAGCCAAGTGTGTGGAGTTGTCCTTAGCCAAACCTACAAGTATTTCCTTTATTTTTTGGATTTTAGATGTTGTGCTTAGTTAGACCTGAGCAATGGATGTTTCAATGCTAACGATTAGAGAAGCTATGAGATGGATATGAGATCATGATTTCAATAGATGCAAGCATGGATCTCATTGAAATATCATGATAAGCTTAGAGACATGCCTTTCATTTTTCTATGCTAGAGATTTGGATTACTAAGAGTGTCCACACGTTCAACCAGTTGAGGTTGAGTTGGATGGTGACCGGGAGAACCTAGAATTTTGGTGACTACACTAGAGCACTTGCTCATCTTTCTCATGTCACCACATGAGTCCTTCCTTGGGATATAGTTTACATTGCAAGACAGAGTTATAAGAGATAACACAAGTAGGGAGCTTCGAGTATGGAGATACTCAAGTAGTTATGTGACACATGAGCAAAGACCATTTAGTGTCTTAAACAGATCCATTAGGCATAGACCAAGGTCTACTTTGGAGAACATAGACCTTCAAATAGATCATTGTGGATGGAGGATGTAGCTATACTAGCATGTCCACTTAAGCACTTGGAGCACAACTGAGAGTTTGGGGCAGATGACTTGGATTGACCACTTGCAAGAGATAACAGTGGATGATAATAAGTAGCAAAGTGGATCTATAGTCCCATAGACACTTCACCCCCTCATTCTCTTCCACTAGTGTATGTCTCTCAAAACAATATTGTTTTTACTCTTCACCAGATAGAGCCATGAACACACTGAAGATGAGTGATATTATCTTTGACCACTAATTAGATGGTTGATTGGATTTCACTTGATCTATGAAGGCCAAATCAGTGATTGCTATTGAAAACTATTTATAGGAGTAATCACCCCAAATAATGGGAGATAAGTGTAAGCTCAGTATTGGTTTGATATCATACGTGTTATCACTATGATCCAAACTCCTTCGGATCAGAAACGCATAGTTGGATAACTTGAATGGAGTTGATAGTAGCCACCTCTGATGAGACAGACACATGGAGGAAGACATGTCAGAGATTGTAATGGGTTCATGAAGTACATGATCAGGATCAAACTTCAGCACATGAGGGTCACAACCACCATTTGAGTTGCACAACCGCCGTCTGTGATGCGCAACCACTGTCTGAGTTGCCCAACCATCGATCGTGATACACAACCATTGTTTGTGATGCACTATTGCTGTCTGATTGAGTAGTTATTGCAAAAGCAAAGGCCAAGTAATCACCTCACCCTACATGAAGACAACTACTTGAGGATGTTCTTAGCTTTGCACGGAGACCACATCTCACAACATTCAGAGTAGAGTTGGGTCAAAGATTGAGGACAAGATATAGCAACGGTAGCATCAGTCGAGCAGAGGAAAGTTAGGTGCACTAAGATTGTTTTGAAGAGATGGCACAAGATTGATTTCACCAGCCATCTCGCATACCATCGCCTTGACTTGACATTCTTAGGTCAGATGTGTGTTGTAAGATAGTGTTAGTAACAGTCTTATAGGGATCATCAGACAATGTTAGTGACGATCTTATAGGGATGCATATGGATAGAGTTAGAGAGTAGGGCAGTATGACCTCTAGATGGGATGACCACAATGGTTAGATTGTTTAGTCAGCATGACAATGGACGTATGAGTTATAGCCAGGGTATACAGATCATACAGATAGTCAGACATGCAGTGTGAACTCAGCCAGTGAGAGGTATTCGACTCACATTAGAGCCCTTGGCTTAGATGGTGGGTTCAGTGAGGGAGTGCCCTTTAGAGAAAGAATAATTTCCTTGTGCTTTGCCAGCACAATTAGGTCCTTATGTTGAGACATAGGATTGAGCCTTTGCCAAGAGTATAGGACATACCTTTGTGGTACTTTTTAGGACTTAAAGTGCAGGTAGCCGATAGCAGACCAGTTTGGAGGAGATAACTTCACCCAAGCTTGGGAGCGACATAGATGGGGACTTTAGTCAGACCAGGCCATGCTAACTAGATAGAGGGACACTATTGCATGCTCATCTTAACTAACAACTTTGCTTGAGAGTCTACCACAACAATAATAGTATATGAGTCAAGATTAGTGCTACAAATCAGTACGGGATAGCAGGTTACACACCACTGAAGAGTGGATGAGACACATCTCAAACCGCACTATGAGTCCCCATAGACTCAAGGAGACATAGTGGTTCTTTGGGTCATTTGAACCCCAACCGTTTAGAATTGTGTGATTAGTATCGTATTAAGAAATACATACCTACTATTAGTTAATTGAACTAAAGTCACTTAGGAGTCGTCTCTTAGACTTGTCATTGATTGGATGTTCCATAGGTTGGCCACCTGTGGCGGAGTCCAATCATGATGATCTTGGAGATATATCCATGAACCTACACATATTTTTGAGTCATCAAGTATCCTATTCAGAATTTCATTACCCCATTGTAACTCAGACAGAGACCCTCATTATGTACCTAGTAGGACTTTCTCAGCTTAGTGTACTCCCCCAACACACCCAATGTTAGACCACGTGAGGATGAGACACCTCCTAGTTAAAGTCCTAGAGCAGTGTGATCAATTTTTACGAGAGATCTAATCTCTTTTAATGTGACTAGAGATGTCAAACAGAGTCGAACATTTTCACACTCACCCTTCCAGATATATCAGTCCTACTATCAGTTTACTAGATGGCTATGATGAGCATACATTGACCAGTGCACATGCCACAAACCAAATGCGGATCATAAATGTAACACCCTGTTTCGGCTCACCCGTGAACTGACCCAAAAATGTCATCAATGACTGAACCGTTCACTAATCTACTAGATTCTGTTAAGCTGACCCGGATCTGCCCTCAGCATCTTAAGATGGAGGTGCAAACATGAAATGCATGGATGGGATGCTTGGGTTCTAGCGCAATCCTACATGCATGCTATGACATACAAACAAAAACAAGACAATGCAACAAGCAAGAAATTCAAATAAAAATTCATTAATTTTGTATGAAAAAACAGACAGAGTCTCCCCTAAAAGTGCAATAGGGGCCACCTTGTCAACAGTAAACATCATATAATTATATCAACAGGCATCAAAACATAATCCAAACATATCATTTTCCATCACATTCTAGTTGTCCTTGCTTTGTAGTTTACCCTGCACATTTTTCACTTTCCATTTCCATTCACATGCAAAATGCTCATAATAGATTCACAGTTATAGCATATCAAATTCATCAACACAGTTCAATACACGTCATCATCCCTACATACACTCAACAGGTACATGTGTGCGCGATTTCTATACTGCTCCTCCGCCATCCCGACAGCACTCATTCCTCGAGATGCTCACCTACATATATAATAGGAAATCGTCAGTAACGAGTGTTACTGGTCCAAAAAATAACTAATATCAATCTAGCATATGAGAGCTAACTCTCCTGTTGAATAAAAATCCATATCTTCCTCATAGAACACTCATCAAGGCATATATGGGAGCCATCAACTTGGATCGAAAGTGTCCCCCTTTCTTTCTCATTCTCATACTTTGGCCATTTCTCTATTGCTTTTCGCATCAAGTTCATTCCTTTCCGCCCTCTACATCCTCCATATTACTCTTGGCCCTGAGTACAAGGGTACCTTTGAAACCACAAGTCTAGACATGCGCTGCAATACAGTACCCATGAACCTCCACACTTCTCCAGGTTTGAGGAACTCAAAGGTGGAGTTGTCGGATTCCCTCGGGAATGAAGTGGGTTCTCTCCAGCTCCAGAGCCCGCTTTGACGGGCACACACCCTATCTCAAGACGTGGTTGTCGATAACCCTCATTCCATCTCTCACTAAAAACGCGAAAACTATACATATATAGGTCTGGGTTGGGATTTATACAATAGGCCCGAAGGCAACTTGTAGTGGATCTTAATTTCGAAAACTGACTCGAGGGATCTCAACCTCGAGGGTTATTAATCTAGAAAACTGTTGGTTAAATGGCCCGCATTAAGTCGGATCCGATAAAATGCCACTTAACTCGTCCTGCACATGATAAATCAAATACACAATAGAATAGCAAAAATAGAGAATGAGTCCTAAACGGACCTGGTAGAAGCTCCAATTGGGTACTCGCGCTTAGGCGGCGAGCTCCTACTCCGTACCAACATGACAAACTAAAAGCTAACGCCCATCATGATGCAATCATACATCCTATATCACGCATACATCCATCACGCATCAATCATAATCACATCAACCTATGTCAATTCTAGCAAGTCTACTTAGGCTAGTTTGCATTAGATCATGATCATTACTTGGTTACCCTAATTAGTTTCTTAGCTTCCATTTTTAACACCACTTAATCAAACTATTTCATATTTTATTCTTAATCAAATCTACATTTATATATATAATTATAACACACAATTCACCAATCTTGGCATGTTGTTCTAAAAATAATCAATTTTAAATAACTAAATCGGAGGTAATTATATCTCGTGTCGTTGGCAATCAGCGACGGTTAGGGTTTTGTCGTGCGTCTCGGAGCTCGAATTCGGTGCTTGGCGGCATCCGAAGTTTGGTCAGGTTCGATTGGGTGAACTCGGTAGAAGATCCGGCGAATTCTAGCAAATTTGGTTTTCCGGCAGGTTTCGATATTTTTCCAGCAGCTTCCCGACGATTTTACGGCGACCGACAAGATGGTAGTTGGTACCGTTGGCACCAGCTCGATGAGCTCGATCCAATGGTGGTGACGGTGAGGATGGTAGCGGTGGCGATGACTATCGACGACAGTGATGAGTTCGGTCGGGGCGGTCAGTCTCTCTGATCAGGCACACGGCTGGCCTCAGCGGTGGTGCTAGGTAGAGGGGAAAGGTTAGGGAGGTCGAGGGGTGGTTGTCGGGGTCACAGCGGCAGCGACACGGCCCAGATGGCAGTGAATCGATTTGGGGAGTGTCGTGGCTCCTGGGCAATTCCGGCATCATGGCGGCGAGATGGTGGCCAAGGTTGGTTGGGGCGGCACAGCGATGGCACGACAAAGCGGGGCGGCGTCGATCGGCGGCAATGCGGCATCGGCCACAGTGGTGGCAACAACCACAGGGGCGGCGATAGGGTTTTGGAGGTGAGGAAACGTCAGGAGGGAGAAGAAACACCTCAGTGGCAAACTCAGTAAATAAGCATTGACTCGATTACTACTCGAGTCAAAATAATAACTAGTTCGTAATAAATCCTAAAAATATCTAAAAAATATGGAAAATCCCATAAAAT
Source organism: Piper betle (assembly GCA_033002965.1). NCBI lineage: Eukaryota > Viridiplantae > Streptophyta > Magnoliopsida > Piperales > Piperaceae > Piper > Piper betle. The sequence goes on from JAURVB010007683.1 coordinate 7,225, forward strand.
ATACCAAACACAACAACATCCAAATGACATGCTCTATAATTAATAACCCGCCCAAACTGCCCCATAACACGTCCAAATGTGTTATTCGGCCTAAAACTATTTCTACAATCAAACATATAAAAGAAAAATATTGTATACTTTCATATATTCTGATAACTCATTTCTTACCATCTTTTTTATGTTATTATCATATATTCAGGTACACTTGACCCTCATCATTCATAACTCATGGCTGGCCTCGACTTAGCACACAGTTCATGAAACTGACTAGACTCGAATTGACGGTTGAACCGACTGGTTCACTGTAGTAAAACTCTAACTCGAGTCATGGGTCATACAATACAGTTCCATGCAGAGTATGTTTTCATACTCTTTGAGACATGCTGTACATGTATAGATGTTCTACCCTCCATTCCATCACAAAGAGCACTCTTCAGTAGTAGTTAGTGGTCATATAGATAGTTATGAGAGCCATAGCACATAGTAGAGTTATAGCAGCCGTCCTTATTCCACTGTAGAAGAGAATAAGATACTTGACTTGGGACTGAGTTAGCAAGGACCTAGTGAGGTCTAGTTCCTCTTATAGGGACACTTGAGAGTTGATCAAGATTGGTGATAGTGAACCATACCGCCCATTAGCATATACCATTATTTGATACTAGAGTCCCCCATATGCTAGGAGGATGCGTAGGGCACCTTAGTATAACCACAGGACCTGGAGTAGAGTGCCCTAAGGGTACACGTAGTTGACCTATCACATTGATGAGGATCAGGGAGACATGGGTAGATAGTAGGTTGCATACCTCACACCGACATAGTTTTTCCTGATGCAGTTCAAGCTAGTGCCCTGCAGTACTCTAGAGTACCTACTCGACTACCCAGTAGACCCTTAGGGATGAGCTTAGATTTTTCCCATTGAGGTCATTGCATTTCAGTCCCCATAGTTTGCAGTGACCCTAGGAGCTAGTCCAGCGAGATGATTCGAGCATGCATGGTTAGTTCAGTGAGACAATTCGAGCATGCATGGTCAGTCCACCGAGATGATTCGAGCATGTATGGTCAATCTAGACAGATGATTCCAACGTGTATGACATGTTTCCCAGATGATTCAATCATTATAGTCCATCCAGCCAGATTAGTAAGGAGCTAGTGAGCTTCATCAGTGTTCAGAGTTCCAACTTCATGTTGGTCCGTTTGGGCTGTGTGTAGCTAGCTTTCGAGGGAGAGCTACCAGTTTGTCAAGGAGATGGCATCATCAGTTGAGTCTTCTAATCGCATTTGATGTGAGAAATCCCAAGGAAGGGATTTTATAAGGGTAGAGGTTTAAACCGCTTTGGTTAAGGTTTACCCATTGTAGTTTGCCGTTCAAGCTTGAGTCGGTCTAGCGAGCTCAAGCCAGACCAGTTTTCAAATCATGAGTATGAGGCCCAGATGGCCGTATGAGCATGTTATGGTAGCTAAGTATGCCTGACTTGCAGATGATAGCTTGAGATAGGCTACACCAGAACATGAATTATCATTGTATACACGAGGTATACAAATAATTTTTATTGATTAACCAGGATTATAGGCCTAGATTTAGGTCATTGCAGCATTTAGTATCCTTTTGGGATTTTCAAGGTATCTCCTTTACATGCATCATATTGATTTTGGATCATCGGATTGTGCCCCTATGAGCCCAGCTTGATTGAGTCATAGGTTTTCACCCAATTGAGTTGAGGATTTGAAGCCCATTTAGCCTTCTTGTCTTGATTCCCACCTATAAAGTCACTTTTAAGACTCGAGTTAGTTTTGACTTTGGACGGTCTCAATTATATCTTTCCGTCCATATGTATATTGCATATACCCATAGGTGGGTCCTATTAGGCCACGAGTGGTGGACATTTAGATCATGCCACGTGGCAAAATCTGAGCCGTCCACATTAGCCTTAGCTTCACCATGTTATTTTCTAGAGATTTCCCACGATTTTCAGAGGTTACACCCCTAGTGCCGCTACCACTTTGGCTAGCTGCCAGTGAGTATCTGGCTCACCCCCGGCCACTGGACCAACACCCTTAGGACCGCCTTGCGATAGGATTTCCATTTGAACCACTCATGACCACCGCTGCCACCGCAATTGCCATTGGCGACGAAGTTTTTGAAGACAGTTTCTTTCGCCGTAGCTACCCTTTCGGACCATCTTTTGGCACTAATAAGCCAACTCCAGCCTGTCCAACCACCAAGATAGATTACCTTCATCGAGATATTTATTTTAAGACCACCCATAAACACTATTGTGGCTGCGATCGCCGCTGGCGACCCTGCTTGAGACATGTTCAGCCATTCGTGTCCACTTGCTTGCCCATGTCTGTGTTCGTGTCCACCAGTCAAGACCAGCCTAGCCAACCCAGTCCACCAATTTATCTGACCCAGAGTAAGTTAATTTAGCAGACTCGGTTCGATTCACTAAGTTAACCCAGCTCACATCATTTTCGACTATTTTTCAACCGTTTTCAGTAATTCGAGAACCCTTACATTAATTTAAATGCATATTCATATTATTTAGCATATTTTGATGTTATGATTGATTTTATTTATTTATTTATTTATTCATTATTATTTATTTATTTTATATAGATGTTTGTCGTATATGATGAGTGTTTACGTGATGATTTATTATCATTATTGATGTATTTACTTATTAATATTAATCTTATTGATGTTTAATAAATTGTATATATTTATTTATCTATTTGTTTGTTGCATGTATGTTATTATTTATTTGTATTTAATTGTGTGTTTTGAATTAGATAACTATGATAACTATGTATTATTATTCATTATTAATTAAAATTAAATAATTATTTATTTATATATTTATTTATTGAATGATTATGTATTCATTTATTTAATTATTTATATATTTACTAGCATGAGTATATGCGATATTTACTTGTGTTTAGCCATGTATTTATATAGTATATGTTATTATTATTTTATGATTAGAGTATTGATTATTTTCATGTATTTATTATTTATTTATTTATGAGTGTATTTATTTATTATTATTTTTTTATTATATCTCGATTTGTGTGCTATATGTTTAGTTGTAGGTTTATTTAGCGGTCTTCTTTATTAGGATCTACTGATGATGTGAGCACATACCGCAAGCATGCATCTTATAGAGATGCTACTATTTCACTTAGTAGTGGGCTTCGATGTAGGTTCCAGAGTCTACGCTCGCCATAGAGTAGACGTCACGCTTAGAGCTTGGACCATGGGTCCATTAGGACACTTATCACTTTTTATCATTCTACTCTATTTTTATTTGATTTCGAGATTGTAGGATCTGTTAAGTGGTTGTTTTATCGGACCCCACTTTCATAATTTACTTAACACTGGTCATTTAGACTTATTTTGCTTTTGTAATTAATAACCATTGAGGATGAGACCCCTAAGTCTGATTTCAAAAACAAGGTCCACCAAAAATTGCCTTCTAACCTATTATAAATCTATTCCCAAACCTATATATGATTTTCTTGAGTTTTCGATGAAATGTGAGAAAGGGGAAAATCGACAACTGCTCTTTGAGATAGAGTGCGTATTAGTCAAAGCGGGGTCTGGATTTAGTGAGCGTATGTTCCATTCCTGAGGAATCTTGACAACTCCACCTTTGAGTCCTCAAACCCAGGAAGTGTGGAAGTTTACGAGTACTGCAATGCAAGCGCATGTCTAGACTTGTGGTTTCAAAGCATAATAAAGGCACATGCTTAAGAGTAATTGGCCTCTATACTCAAGGTGAGGAATAATACGAAGGATGTGGAGGGCTGAAAGAAAAGAAATTGATGTTCCCATACAAGGGATAGTTTTTGAAGTTGACGAAGCATGAGATGAGTAAGAAAGGGGACACTCATGCGCGAGGTCAACAGCTCCTAATTAAAGCCCGTATCAGTGATTCTTTGAAGGAGTATATAAATATTTTTATTTAACAGGAGGGTCAGCTCTCCTGTGTTAGGTAGACATGGGCAGGTAGGCAGACACGATCGTAAACAGGGTAAACACGACACAAGCGCAGACACAGACAAATGGACCCGACGTGGCTAGAGCTGCCACTAGTCACAATCGACAGAGGGGACAATGGTGAGAGTGATGGTGGTGGTGACCGATAAAGTCCAGCTACAGGTTGACCGGAAAATTGCTAGAAAGGGACAAAAATTGCCGCCAGTGTAGATGGAGTGGCCACCGAGGTCGGGCTGAGTCAACTTTGTCTGGGTCGAACTACTTGATGGGTTGGGATGGACTTGGATAGCTGGGCCGGGTAGCTGGACGAGTACACGGGCATGAAGAGAGCTGGATGGAACTGGGTAGACACTAACTGGCCGATGGACAAATAGACATGGAAATGGAAAAACAAGCACAGTGGGGCCACCGGTGCTTGCCACCAGAAAATGGCCACGACAGGAAACCATGGGTCACCGCTGGTCGCGATCGGCAAAGGAGGTCAAACTGAAGGTGATGGTGGTGATGATCGACAAAGTCCAAATGGCGACTGGACGGAAAATGCCCGGGAAGTAGGGGAAATTGTTGTTGGTTTAGGTGGAGTCGCCAGCAATGATTTAGGTGGTGATGGTCGATGAGGATAGGCTCAGTCAATCAACCGTCAAGTGGGGAATGTGTCTGGGTTGACAATGTTCGACCAGCCACTGGTCAAAAAATGTTTGGAAAATGGGGAAAGCACTATCAGGAATGGCAACATCACCTACTATGAGCATAGCCTTGGCGAGGGTCAGGGCTGTTCTCAAATTCTCAGCCACGGTGAGAGGTAACCTTTTGGGTGGTCGGCCTCCTCGGAGAGGCTTGCCAATGCCAGAAAACAACCCAAAAGGCGGCAGCGACAATAGTGGAAATCTACGAACAAAGTGGCATCATCGGTGCCAGAGCTGGAGGTTAGTTTGGATCGATAGCTGGCCACGATGTGGTCATGGTTGTGGTGGTATGGTGACCAGAGGCTGGCCGGAGACTCACCTGTGGCGGCCCAAAGTGGCGGCGGTGCTAATGGTAAAAAAATTCTGAAAATATGGGAGAAAATCTCCTAAAAATGGGCGAAAGCTAGGCTTGGTTGTAACACCCCAAATCCGGTTCATGCTCATGAATCGCACCGGAATGTCATGGGTCTCGATTGGGTCGGCTAACACGAACCCAACTCATGAGGATCTACTCTTAGCATCTTAAGATGAAGATACTAATCGCGATGCATGGATGAATGCACAAAATCCTAACATGTTACTAAATTGATGACATGTTAATCAATTCACATACCAAAATAATTCCGATAAAATCAAGAAAATTTCTTGAATTAAAACAGACAGAGCCTCCCCTAAAAGTACAATTAGGGCCCACCCTTTCAAATCAACATATACAAGTGTATAGTATGTATATATATATATATATATCATACATTTTTATTTACACAACATTCTAATTTATTGTATAATCATTCTGAAGCTTGAGTCTCGACCCACTTATGCATTCTATTCACATTTCTCATTAATTCTAGGTCTTGACCCACTTGTTGTACATATTCAATGTCTAAACATGTTTACTAGAACAGATATATTAACATGTCATCATTAGCAATCTTTCTATTGCAACAGACATCATATTATATCACATCATCATGTATTGCATTTCATCACATCATTCTCATTATAATAGAATCATAAACAAAATATTAAACATTCTATCGTATAACATGTATGTGCAAGAGACATCACTGCTCCTCTGTTCAGGCTGGCACATCCTACTCATGATCATCACCTATATACATTATAAAAACACGTAAGTAACGAGTGTTACTAGTCCAAATATAACTAATATCAAACTGGTTATGAGAGCTAACTCTCATATGAAGAAAAACATTCATATATTTCACCAGAACTCTCTGAAGGGCACCTACTGAGAAGCCACCAGGCTATTGACCCGGTAGCATCCCAAACTGACTGCTCTATTGATGCCTCTCTTGGCATTTTCTCATTTTATTTTCTGGTCCCTCGGGACTATCAATATATCCTAGGCCCTCTCCTTTCCTCCATAATTCTCCTGGCCTTGAGCACAAAGGTCGAATACTCTCAGGCAGTCGCCTTTAGTACCCTTTGAACCACGAGTCTGGGTGTGATGTCTGACCTCCACATTCTTCGGGTGTAAGAATTTCAAATGCAAAGTTGTCAGGATCCCTTAGGAATTGAATAACCCGCTCACTGCTCCAGAGCCAGCTTTAACTGTCACATGCACCCGCTCATAGTACTTTCAAGTCGGTTTCACCATCTCTCGTCTCACTGAAAACTCAATAAAATTATATATATAGGTTTGGGAAGGGATTTATATGAGAGGCCCGAAGGTAACTTGTAGTGGATCTTGTTTTCGAAATCACACTCAATGGATCTCATCCTCAAGGGTTATTAATCCGGAAAACTATTTGACTAAATAGCCCGAGTTAAGTGGGATCCGATTAAACACAACTTAACCCGTCCTACAAGTAGTAGTAAAATCATGATAGAATAATACAATAAATAGGGGCGAGTTCTAAACAGACTTGGCAGAAGCTCCGAGAGTGTTCACTCGCCTAGGCGGCGAATTCCTACTTCGTACCTACACATAAAAACTAAATATTAACCCATTCTAGTTATATGATGCAAATATGATATGAATGCATGTAATTATAATCTCAATCATATCCTAATTAGTTCAATCACATTACTCACATCATCAACAAAATCATATAACATCTATATAATGAAACAATAACACCTATACTAACATGAATAAATCATCCATTCCAATTACAATCTATTAACTTACTGGGTAACATCAATCTAGATCATGAATTCATCATTTCATCATTCTGATTTATGATAACATAATCCATGATTCCATCCATAATCCAATGCTATATGTAACATGTTGTGTTCAACTCAATATTCCTATTAATCACTAATTCACATATTACCCTAATAACGGAAATCTAAGGTTCTTAATTATACTTTAATCATAGCATTTGTAATCAATTATGATCAACCACACATTAGCACAATTCAATCTCCAATTGCCTGTATAAATTTCCCAATGCCATCTCTTACATCATTTCTATGCAAACAACTCATATTTAGTCATCTCAGCCAACTATCAATCAAATTACACCATTTCGTAAAAATTAATACATGACTTCATATTTTCTTTAATTTGATGCAATACATATCAATTATCATAATTTAATCATGCTATGCTATCCATAATCATGAACTAAAATCAAATCAATCAACAGTAACATATACCTAATGTCGGCGCCAAAAGCGACGATGGTGATAGCGACAATTGTCGCGGCTTGGTTGGTGGAGCTGGTTAACTAGGCAAGGAGGGTCTGAGTAAGGGTAGTACCAGGGTGTCGACGATGAAAATAGCTCTGCTGAGGCGATCGGCAGCGGCAACACTAGTCATTGGCGGCGAGAAATGTGGTCGACTAGGGCAAGGGCACCAAAATAGGGGTTTTTTATTGGAGAGGAGATTGGTGCAATTGAGGTCATCTGGGGCACAAGGAGGGGATGAGGAGGATGAGGGTGGTGTGCGACAGCCGACGGCAGCAGCAACTTGCAGCAGTGGCTTTGTTTCCGAAGTCACCGTTCTTGGGGTGGATAGAAATGGGAATGTGTCAAGAACATCAGAGGGGGAGAGTGGCGAGCCCGATCGTAGGAGTCAGCGACCAGCAGCGGTGGCAACAAGCTTGCGGCCAGTTTGGGTAA
>JAURVB010007684.1:0-14934 GCA_033002965.1 Piper betle
GGGGGAGAGAACATGTGCATAGAGAACTGGCTGACATCTCAAAGTAATTTCCAATTTAGTGGCAATTACGAAACATATACTTTTGTATTTGGTGGTTGAGCATTATTGTTTGGGAAGAAGGTGCTCACTTCGTCATTTTGCAGGTGATAGTAAGGATGAGGAAAGTGTTGCAAAATCTTCACCTTATAATGATGCTGGTTTTCCTTCAATTCAGGATAGAATTGAAGCACTTAAGAGTTCTAAACGAACAGTATTTTCACCTATAGATTCAAACGTAGCTACACCAATGCATGAGAATTTGTCTCCCCATGATCAGTTTTGTGTAGTTAAATTCAAGTCCAAAAGTCCAAGGACGCCTCCTGTTGCGCCCTGCTCCCCTATAGCAGGAACTCCTTTGGATAGATTCAATTCATGTGCTTCCGGTTTGAAGGTTTGTGAAATTGAAGGTCATTAGACTCTATCTTCGACTTCATCATATGAAGTATTTATACGTCTGCTAACAACATTTTCATTTAATTGTGATGATTCTTCTTCACTGCAGAACTTCCTAGTTGAGGGGTACCTGGAATTTTTGAATACTGCAAACAAGTAAGAGTTTTCATTTTTTGATATTTTTAAATTGAAACACTTTAAATGGATAATGTTCAAACAAATATGATCAATCTGTGCATATAGTTTTTGGAATTTATCTTAATTCCAAATTACAAGTGTTAGAAGTCTCATTTCCTGGGAAGATTTTTTGTCCTGGTGATCCAAAGAATAATGAGTTATTGCAGCTGGTGAACAGACTATGCACATTATTAGCCTATTTCTTATTGGGCATTGCTGGAGGAAGATAATGTTGTGGGAAGGAGTACATAAAATTTCAAGGAATGAAATTTAAGCGTCCTCTCATATAGTTGAATTTCATTATTCAAAAACAGCCAACAATATGTATGTAAGGTTTAGTTATGTTCTGTGAAACAATCATGTAATTTTATTTTTTGATGCAGAGAGGATCTCCAGCGTTTAAAGGTATGAAATCAACATAAGGAGAAGATTATTTTCTTGTATCAAGCTGTTCTGTAACTCTTTCACTGATTTATCCTCAAATAGGGAATTGGGAACAAAAGAGCTGATTCTATAATCAGCCTTAGGGATAGTTCTCCACGTCCAATAAAATCGGTGAGAGAGTTGAATTAAAGTTGTGCATTTGGCTTTCAGATATTTGATCAATCATTCTATTAATAAACTTAATGGGTATTTACAGTTATCTGATCTGGAAAAAATTGGCTTATCCTCCAATCAGGTAAGTAAACTATAACTTCAATGACTTCTCTGCTTCTTTGCTTGGAAATGAACAACAGAGCAAGAACCTTATACATTTTTATCCCCTTTTGAACAATTACCATGCAGATTCAAGGTATATTTAGGACAGCAATCAAGGGCATATTTTCTAAAGAAAATGTCTGCTTGTAATTGGTTGCAGTTCTGATTGTTTCATCTTCATCTGTTGTGTATGCTACTGATTGTGATTAACAGCTGCAACCGTGGTTGTAGCCTCAAGTTTAAGCCTCTGTGTGTGGTTCCTCTAGAGTTGGCTTTGGAGAAAGACTTTTGCTTTGGTAGGAAATTGTGCTTTTTTACTAGGCTTTACTGATCGTTGGAAGAAAATTTGTGTATGATTACACTATTCGATAGTGTTTCTATTTTGTGCTTATCTCTTTCAAAATGATCTGAATTACTGATGCTTTTTAGCTGCGACAATATTCTGATTTGTATAAGTGCGAGTTTTCGAATGAAATTGATATTATTTTGACGGAATGTGGTAATATTCTTTTGTATGTGGTGATATTTTCGAAGAACAGTTTTATGGGTAAATGTCATTTACTTAAATACAACTAATAATATTTTCTACGAAGAGATCATTGGTAATCCTAATAAATTGAGATAGTTATTTTTACTAGATACAATAAAAGTTTAATTTTAACTTTCTATAATTTCTATAAAATTAATAGGATTGTCAATTTAAACATTAAAAAACACTAGTAGTCCTAATTAAAATTCCCTACTCACGAAACTCTAGGATTGTTCATCTTTCTCCATGTGCTTTAGAGGCCAATATCAAGGAAGGAGCCTCAATCATGGAGGCCACCATAGGAATGAAGTCATTGTAGAAAAAGTTATTCACATAAGAAGAAGAAACTGATTGAGTAAGAGGCATATCTGCTAAAGGTCAAGCCAAGGCATCCATCATCTGTTATTTTTACTAGTTGAAACTTACACTTACACAGCTACTCACAAATTAGTAAGCACTCAAAAGACGATAGTTTTACAGGCACATCCACCTTAGAAATATTCAACCCAGACTTGTCGATAACAGACAAGTCTCCAAATCTCACTAAGAAAACATAGAACAGAAGACACAGCAGAGCTTTACTTTATTTAGATGATGGGATTTCTTTGTTACTTCCTCACTTGCAAGTGCAAGGATCGCAAGTGCAGTTGGAGCCACACTTGCAACCATTCTCGGAGGCAGTCTCAGATCCCTCAGAGAAGTATCTGCAGAGAATTATTTAATCAGATGATTTTTACAGAACGAATTTACTGAAAAAAACAACTTATTATTCATATAAAAAATATTATGTATTAACCCCTTCTGAGGTGCAACCCCCATGATCATAGTTTCAGCAGCGGTGGTGCTCTCTCCCAAGTCTGGGTACATGTTGCACCTACACCCAGAAAGAAAATAAAAGAGATGCCATAAGAACAAGGATCGAGAAAAATAGAAAAACATGGTTTTTAATCGAGAATTATTTGCATCAAAGCTCTTTACTAAAAAGATTCACGGCAATTTGACAATCATCATCTCCACAAAAAACCCATTTATGTTATAATTCAAAAAAATAATAATCGGCAAATGGAGTGCTCAACCGTGAGTTAAGTTCATGCTCATGGTTTACCTGTATGAAGAATTGATGGAGTATTTCATTTTCTTACGTAGAATTGGTTTCAAGAAGGCTATTCAATTATTAAAATTCAACGTTTATAATTGCATAAACTGGGATCTATATCATGGATCTCTTATTGAGATAAAGTGGAAGGGGGAAAAAAATCAAAGACGAAAAATTTAGCAGGCGTGAAACATTATATAAAGTTGGATATAAACTATAAGAGCAAGAAGGTGCCGTAAAATGAATACCCTCCGCAGCCATTGCCGCAGTTGCAGTTAGCACCACACCCACAGTTTCCACCACAGCAAGACATGTTTTCTGAGTGGTTGGAAGCACACAAAACTCAACAATGAGAAGGAAGAGATCAAATGTGATGAGAAAAGCCAGGGAGGAAGCCTCTCATTTATAGAGGACATGCTTGGAGCCGAAGTGTGGGGCAACCAACCCATTGATTTTGGTGGCTTCAACGCTTATCATGCCACATTTGTCAACTTAACCTTGTCACAATTGTTAAGACTAGATGTAACCTTAATATTCATTCATTCAATTAGCTTCCAAATGGTTGGTAGGCTTAATTACACAAGTGTGTCTTTGTTTAGATTTTACATCCGCTATTTACCCAGAAAATTTAATTTTTTTAAGATTGATTTGAGATATTCTAAAGAATAATAAAGGGATAAATTCATTGTTTTTGTTGCGTATATCACGAAGTTATACAACAAATGTTTTAAAAAAACCGAACAGGCTAGAATTGGGTGTGACCAGCTCGACTTAAATCTGGTCAAGTTAGGCTTCATTCGCACTCGTATTGCTAAAATTAACAAGTTAAATAGATTAAAACTCAAAACGAAATCATTTGATTAGAATCCTTAGCTAAATGTTAGATGAATTAGAGTTGGCGCATCATGTATGTAAGAACTAGGATAAAGCCTTTTAGACAAAAATATCATTTTTTAAGTATATCAATATGGTTTATGATGGAGGGGAAGGTAACTTCAATTTATCTATATATCTGTTTTAGTATTGGGTGGATGATGATGATCGACCACAAGACAATCAAACAATTGTTGTTCATTGACGAAGACATTACAGGTTGTAATATTTTTGAAGAGAATGAGATTATAAATGTTGAACACAAATATCTGAGATTGATTGAGCCCACCTCCCTACTTATCAAAAACAAGTTGAAGGAAGCATAATATTCCCAGAAGAGTGATGATGATGGACTCTATAAGATCTTCAAAATGAGAGGAATATTTGCAGCCTTTTGCAAAAGCAGAGTTGCTTCATACTTGATTTGCAGACCTTTGGCGACTAATCTGCATTTGATACTGTAAAAAATGTCTTAATTAAGCGGTATTAACCCCACCATCTTTCTCCAAAAATGAGCATGCACCATCCAAATTGTGGTTAGGTTGTAATGGGGCACCAAAAGTCTAAGTTCATATCAGACTTTTAGTTCTACTCCAAACACTTTCTTTTGCTTTTACCAGTTTTATAATAAGGAATTATATCCTTACATGATAAAAAGGACATTCACTGTTAGTGACCGATTCATAGTTCAACTCCAAACACTTTCTTTTGCTTTTACCAGTTTTATAGTAAGGAATTATATCCTTACGTGTTAAATAGGGCATTCACTGTAAGTGACAGATTCCATCGACTCTGCTTTTGGTGGGAAGGACCACAGATGGGATGTGTGGAGGTCATGGAGCTAGCTTTTATCGTGATACATCAGTGAGATTATTGTGCCCTCCTAACAATCTATTTTGAACCAGTTGAAATTAAAAACCCTTGCATTCTTTTTTGTTGTGTGTTTGTGATGTTTTGGATCTTTAATTTTAGTCCAATATTCGTAAGATAATGAGAATCTCGGGCTTAAGAGACACAGCTAATAAGAATTTAAGATGGGTTGTAAGCCTCTTAAAATGACTTGCAATTTCAAGATGTTCTCTATTTATTAGTTCAAAAATTTTCTGTATATAAGTATAATTATGCAATCTGGTAGTAAATGGAAGTATAACTAATTGTCCTAGGATACTTTTAATTAAAAAATGAAACAAACAAGGAAGTTTCCTAATCAAAATCTGTGTTTAGGGCATCCAAGAAAAGTAGCAGGTGCTTCTCAAATATGCTTTCTGTCTTTGATTTTGAGTTTTCACTTTCTCACTGTCCATCACTAGCCAAAAGAATGGCTTTTGCAATTGTGTGGTTACAATGAGTTGTACCAAAAACCTGCTTTCTTCATTGTTGTGTTGTTTGCTGTTTGATAAATCAATATATTTGTACTTCTAGATTTCAGATTGTGCATTCCAACTTTTTTGACTGCAATGGCTTGGTTTTTTTAGTGAAACAAGAATATTACAATATAAATTGGAAGACCGACAAGATAACAACGCTGAAAAAACATGGAGGAGTTTTCAATAGATGAAAATAAAAATGATTCAAGTGACATTTATTCTGAGGGTTATGCAGGTTCCCTTCCGAGCTACATCCAACAACACAAAATGCTATATGAACAAGATAAAGACGTATTCATTGTGTATACGCATTTACTTACCTATATCTGTTTTTAGCTCTTGATCTGCCCTTAACCTTTTATCAAACAAAGAATCTGAAATAAGGTTTTTATAAAATCCACTTGAGATGCTTTGAAGAATTTATCTTCTATGGAACTGATTTTACAAGAATCACAAACAATCGTTTCATTCTCTAATTGCAAATATATGTACAATCACTCACTACCATATAACATTACTTGTTTCGACCTATTCCTGTTCTAAATACACAGATGGGATTACTATACAAGAACTGTAGCAAATCAACCTGAATCAAGAAATTGAAAGCATATCAACTGATTGAAATCCTATTTACAAAACTGGCATAAACTAATAACTGCATAAGCATCTTCAATCAAGCAAGAACGAAGTCCACAACTAGCTCATCAAGCATATCATCCAACACCCACTCTTCCAAGTCAAGCCCCAAGCACTCGGTATCCATTTGGAGATTCATCCACCCATCACATTTAGTGAAATCTCTAGCCTTAACTTGTTCTAAAGATGTATCTATCTGAGGACGGAAGTCCAAGTGCCAACGTATCCTGCCCCAGATCTCCTCAAGAACATGGTAACCTAGAGGCAATGGCCTGCTCATTTGGGAACTAAATAAACCACACGAGGAGCTAGAGCTGAAATTTCTATCATAAATTTCGAATAAAACCTCATTGATTAGATCAAATAGGAGCAAGTGATATAAGCTGCTGCCAGCAAAGGCACTGCCCATTTCATGCTCAGGAGTTCCAAGTTTGCTTAGTGATCTTTCCACTTCATCAAACAAGGTGGGATCAAGTATTGTTTCATATGGTGAATGGCATGTTTCGAGTAACTTCTTCTCATTGAATCCTGATTTTTGCAACATGTTTCTTAGGTAGAAGAAGTCAGCTTCATCCCGTGTGTCGACATGAAAGTTTGGAGGGATAGGGTGATTGCCAGAGTCTTTGTATCTCTGCTCTTCTTCAATGTTAGCTTGACTATTTGAGCTTTGCAATTCATCAATGATGAGTTGATTTGGGGTTTCTATTGTAGCTTTAGCTTCACCAAAGTGATCCTTTCCCAGCTTCATCTCAGTATCTACATAGAATTAGATGTAAAAGAAAAGAAGTTTTACTATCTATTGAATAGTAATTCAACACAAAAGATGTACAAGATGTTAGTTTATGGATTTAAAAGGAAAATCTAAAGTTCTTCATCAGTTTCATTTTACGTACTAGACATTAAAAAGAAGAGTACCTTCTGTTACACATGACTGTTCTGCAATAGGAACAACCTCTTGATCATGACAAGATAGCTCGTTCAAATCCTCTGAGGGTTCCATTGTTGAAGTGGCTTCGATATCATTCTTTATCTCTGGCTCCATGGCAGCCGAGTGATCCAAATTATCATCACTGCAGGTACTCTCTTGATGTTGCAAAAAAGTCATGGATTCCACAAGTGACGACGAGTCCTCATTTGCTTTGGCTGATGAGACGCTGAGAGTTTCTCCTGGCTTTTCTCCTTCTTCGGCAATGGTCATTGACAAGAAATCTTGAGTACTTAAATGCTGGACAAAGCTTTTTACACTTGCAATTGCATCAACTTGTTTGCTGCTTGAATTATGCACATCTAAAGATGTTGCATCTTCAATGCCACGGTCAACATAGTACAATGGAATATTTGGTAGCGAGTGATTTCTCCCATAAGCACTCCGACGAATTCTTCTTTCCAAATTACTTTCATTCTCACTGACCGAATCAGCCACTCTCAAAGTTCTAGAGCGTTTAATCACACTGTCCTTCTGTGAAATTGATTCGAACAATTGAGAGTACCTATCTATGGATTCATTAAGAGAGGCACTTCTCTTGATTTGCCCATTCCTTGGACCTTCACTTCCATAGCTAATGCTAGCTAATATTTGACCATCGGGAGAATTTGGCCCATAAGGGACCTTGTGAAGAACTGCATCCAAAGAAACTCGTAGGTGCTCCTTTTCAGTTTCTTTTAACAGCTGCTTGATTTTTCTCTTGATATTCTTGAAAGGATTCACCTTCAACTCAGAAGATGTGCATGAAATGGATGGATCACTTGCCGTTATTTCATCATCAGAACCTAATGAAAAGACATTACTACTCCTTTGACCAAGTTTTATAGAGCTAAAAACATTTCCAGCAGATCTGGTTCCTGGGTAAGTACCGGACTTTGTGAGAAGCGGATTTTCCCTAGAGGAACCTTGAAAATGTCCTGAAAGAGGATGACCAACGTCTTTCAAGATTTTCAAAAACAGTTCCCTATTAGTATTGAGCACTTCAAGTGCATCAAAAATTTTGGTTGATTGCCATCCTTCTCTAGGTATTTCATTGTTATCACTCTGTTCTTTTGATAAACTCTCCCTAACTTCATTTAAAATTTCCTGTAAAAGGGCTTGTCTCTCTAGGAATTGTCTCCCAACCCCTTCAAACTTGCCTTCCCCCATGAGACGCTTTGCTCCTAATGGTACACACCCTTCAAACTCTGTGCTACAATTAGGCAATTCCTTAGACAAAACCGGTAACATAGTTGGCTCTCCATGGCTGCCACTGCTGGAACTGTTGGTGTAACATGAACTCTTGTCACTTGAATTTAGCTGTTCATCATCGGTGGTTTCCGAATCTTCACTGCCCATATGATGAATGGAATAGAGGCGCTGCAACCTCGAGGATACAGGTGGAGTTCTCTGTGGAGAAACACGGTTCTTCATCATTTCTTTAACTATGAAAGCTTTGATACGAGCCTTGCTAAACATCTTTCTCCTCTTCCTCCTGTTTGTTTTGACCTTGCCTTCTTCATTGAACTGACAAAATTTTGAAACAATTTTCAGATCAATCCCATCTTATTGTTCCTTCTCTGAAGTTTCATCAAATTTTCAAATGGAATAACACAAAAATGATTTAGTCTAGGAACTCACATTAATGTTGCTTTCAGTACCAAGATGGATGAAATTCAGTGTTTCATTCGACCTAGTACCTGTAAAAATTAAAATTTGGAAGTTACACATCTAGATGAAGGGATTATCAAAATTTCTGTAGAGATCAACTCGAGAAGAATATCTTACTTCCTGATACCAATTGTTCCCTCTGCTCTCTGTCTGAGAGCAAACGCCTGAAGTGATGCCTGTGACAAGCGAAAAGACTAAAAATGTTGAACATGCATCCATGGTGATGGCTGTCCAGAGAGACCTTCCTAGTCAGCTGTTTCTCCATTATATTATTTAATATGAGATTGTTCTGAAACGATTTCCAGCTCTTTGTGTGACTTCAATATCTGCGCTCCCCAACCTGATAAATGTTCATTATCTGATTAGCATATGATCCACCCAAAACACCAAAGTCTTCATATCTCTTTCTGACAACCAAATTTTCATATCTTCAACAGCATATCAATGAAACCAGTCAGCCCAATTTATAAGTCCAACTTATAGATTGCAAAACTAAAGAGAATTTCTCAACAGATGTAGGGCTTTATCAAGCAAAAAATTGCATGTTTAGACAAAAATCCATCATAATTCCTAAAATCAATTGGGAAAGTATGTTCAATGGTTGATTTCTTAACAGTTTGAGCTTTTAGCCACTGTCCAAAATTCCCGAGATATAAATCGTTCCAGAGCAAGGAAATTCACCAAAAAGGCGCAGGGCTGCCCAAGCAAGACATCACCAAACACAACAACTACCAATCTCTTTAAAGAAGAAACAAACTGCAAGCTCAAGACATCCTCTATTCACACCTACCCAACATCAAACACCCACTAAAGAATTCGCTGTGCAACACAACCTCATACGAAACAAAGACAAAAAGCTTTCAAAACCAACAATCATTCCAAGTTGACCAAACCACCAGCCACAAACACCAACAACCAACACCAACAGGGAATCATAACCTGGTACCATCATATATAAACATATCAACCATAAAAAAAATATCCCAATCAAGGAAGGGAAAAAAAAAAAAAGAACACATACCATCATCTTGTCTCCTTCAACAAAACAGATCAAACACTTGAGAACCACTTATGTAGGAAGCTAGAAGGGACAAAGAATTAAAAAAAGATGAGATGAGGATTGGAAAGTGGAAAAAAGAAGAAAGGGGAAAGGTGGGTGTTCTTGGTAATGGCCGGGGAAGGAGGAGAAGAGTGAAAGCTCATCCTCTCGTTGGATGGGGAGGGAGTGACAATTCTGGCGGGGTGGGCAACGGCCCCTCTACCTTCCCTTGTCAGCTCTCCTTACCATGTCAAACCAGAAACGTATATATATATATATATATATGCAACCACATATTATTATAGCTCGTAACAGCCCTTCGCAGATCAACGACTACCTAACGTCGTATAATAATACATATATATTCATTCGTATATTAAAAAATCTTGTCGTACCATTTACCACCCTGAGAGAATATTAATACTAATTAATATTAATATTAGCTACCTATGGAATGATATACGATCACGTAGGATTGTTCGTCATGTCGAACTCTTCTCCCGTACAAAATTGAGTATTCGAGCTCGAATGGGGTCTTTACAAAATTTAATATTAAGCCGAATTTAAGATAGTCCGTCCAGGCGATTATATAAGAAATAATATTTTTCATATATAAAAGAAAACCCATTTGTTTTAAGCGTGAAAATATTTAGGCGTCTAGAGATCTTGGAGCTTTTTTTTCCTGGTTGGGTGCTACGAAGATTTAGTTTAGTTAAATGGGGATTTTGTTGGCGGTTACATAAAAATGGCATAAATACATGGCAAAGACATAACTAGAACTTGTTTTAGAGAGACTAATTAATGAATGAAGTAGGTGATTGGATTGACCTAATCGTCGTCAAAAAAAAGAAGAGAGGCAGTCATGACCAGCAAGCGAGGTGGTCTGGACGGCGGCTGGGAAGGGGTATAGAAAGCTGCCAGGAAAGCAGGAAGTGAGTCAATCTTCAAAGTTGGAACTTGGAACTCTCGTGACAGAGATATTGGCTTCATGGTCCTCCACATGAATGACTTCTTTCACACGTCGATTTTTTCCAATCAATCCAGACATGGCCCCAACTGCAACAATTGTTTGATTTTTGTGTGTGAAGTAATATGGAAACATCTAAAATTGGCTAATGGGACTCATGGCCACCTAGAAAACGGGACTATATATATATATATATAGCTTATTAATTAAATTTTGAAGTGTACGCCAGTCAAAAATCCATCGCGAGGGTCACTCTTGTGGCCTCTATTTGTTGGTATGATAAATGGTCAGAGATTCTGGCTTGTGTTACATTTTTTAAAATCTGATGTAGAACATTGTCTCCCCCTTCTTACGCTTTTAAAGTCATGTCAAACTGTCGAAGAAAAGCAGGAGTGGAGGAGGATGGGAGCAAGGCCGGCGATGAACCCAGATGAGCAAAGCTTTTGGCCAACTCAAATTATCTTGGTTCATAAAAGTGTCAAAATAATTTCATTGAAATTATCAAGCTTTTTCCCATAAATATTTAATAAGTGCAATAATCTTGCGTTTTCCACTCAGTTTTACCACCACACAAATGCTTTTTTCTACCATTTCGTTATATTAGATATTAAATATACACACTATAAGATTGTTCTTAGCGAAATTGGCAAGCTGGAAGAATATTTCACGCATGCATGCAGGGAGATTTCATCGCTTTGCACAACACCATCATTGCACCATCGAGATTTTGAAGATTATTATAAGGTTTTACCAATAATTAAGATTTTATAAGAATTCATTCCAACCCGAACAAAAAAACCTCTTAATGTTTGTTTCTTCTCATTGTAAAAGGTCTCTTTGCTGGATGAATGGGTTTGCCTTGTCCTTTGTTGTTTGAGAATTTAATTATTTTTTTCGAAAATACAATGTGAATTCTACCCTGGAAAAGTTCGATTTCAGATTCAATACACGTTGGAAGCCTCCTTTATTTTGTTCAGACCGATTAATTAGTGTATTGAGCGGCGGTCAAGAGAGCCTGTAGCTTCTCCAAGGGTCCTCTTAATAGCCTCTTATGACTTGTCAGGCGTTTTTTTTAAAGAAAGGATTAGCATACGATTTAGAAAGTTTTTTGTTTGTTTGTTTGTTTGGAGGGAGGAATTTTAATGAGTCAATGTTGATGGTTCAAAGATTGGACTTTAATTGGTGGATTAATTTAAAACTAGTAAAGGAGGTGTTTATGAAATAATAATAATAATTATTATTATTATTATTATCAATAAGATACAAGTTAAAAAAGGTGTTTAATACAAAAGCAGTCCTTTTCCTTTCGACTAAACCCATGGCGTCGGCCTCAATTTCCCATTTTACCCCTCTCCTTCTCACAATTTCCCACCGCCTCCCCCTCGTCCTCTCTGCCTCCCCGTCGCGGCCGCCGGCGAATACCCGCCGCCTCCGCCGCCGATCAACATAACCCAGATCCCCGCCGACGGGAAGGACTTTAATCTGGTCTCGGCGATGCTGCGGGCCTCCGGCGCGGCGGTGAAGAAGTTCGAGCATGAGGCGGGGATCACGATCTTCGCCCCCACCGACGCCGCCTTCGCCGACCTGCACGACGCCAAGGCGTTCCAAGCCCTAGCGGCGGAGAAGAAGCGGGTGGTGTTGGAGTACCATGCCCTCCACTCCTGCTATGCCTCAGCATTGTTTGTGGGTATTGAGTTGGTGTAGGGCTCCTCAACGCGAACTTTTCTGCCGCTTTCTTGTGCGGCTGCGCATGATTAAACCTAAGGTATATTATAACTTTTAATGCTTACATAAAAGAATAAGGTATTGGTTAGTTGAACCAGCTCCTCCTCAACTTGTTGGGCAAATGCAAGTTTAAACTGGAATGGGTATGCAAGCTCTTATTATCTTAATAAGAAATGTATATGTGCTTGGTTGATTATTTTTAGGACAAAAGTTCACAATTAACCACAATAGATGTTTATAAGTGACTCTTGGCATCCGGAGGTGAAGTAGTTAAATTGTTTCAATTCCAATCTAAGGCATGTTTGGCCTTCATCGATGGTAGGTCCTTAACTATCAAAGATAGATAGATACTTTTCATACCCTTTTTAGAGTTCAGCTGCTTCAGAATTAGATGAAGGAGTGATAATCTTTCAGAACCATCGGATTGCATTTAATCTTGGAGGCAATAAGCTTTCTGGTTTGTTATTGCCTTTTCTTCAATTCTAGGAAACAGCCTATAAGTCTGTATGGTGCAGCAATTTCTTGGGGACTTAACAGCAACTAAGCAATTCCCCTGTTATGGAATCACCATCCCCCTGAAAAACTGACACAAAATAAACACTTCTACTTTTACTTATAGCAACTAACCAATCAATTGTCAGTTTAAAAATCGTGTATATATGGAATACAGTTCTTTCATTGTGACTGAAACGAATCACTAATTTGATGTATGCATAATATTGTTTGAAGTCTCGGATATAGACTGGGGTAAGCTTGTTTGTAGTCAGCTCTCCGCCAGTTAATGTCGCTGTTGGTAGTCAGAAAAGAGAAGAAAGATGCCAGATAGCACCCCATAGCGCTAAATTGAAAGGAACAAGTTGAAGTTAAACTTTTTTAATCACTAACCGCAGATTTATATCTTTCAAAAGAAGAATTAGTAACACCGGATATTTATATAGTTAAAAAAATTCGTATATTTATATGCTAAAAAACTGGACATTTATAATTATGGGAAAACTGATCATTCATGTTGTATGTCTTCGATGTAATATATATATATATATATATATATATATATATATATATGGCCCAAATGATAAATGATAGATAATGAGTATTTTACTATGAAGAAAGAAACCAAAGCTCAAAGCTGGAAGGATAAATATTAGTGGAGCAAATTACTGATGCTACATCAGAGCATAGTAAGTGGATTTCAGAGTGTGGGAAGAAGACAGTCTATGCAGGGAGAAAATTAGGCCATTTGAGTGAAGCACAATGTATGCATGGCAGCATGGGTACCTTTTCAGATCTTCTTGTATTATGAACTCATTCCAGACTGCATTGTCACGGGCTATAGTAACTTTTTTTTCCTTCAACATCCATTCCTATTTTACTTTAGACAAAAAAAAAAACCAATACCTTTAGTGCAAGTGCAGCATTTAAATTAAAGAATGTAAGGGTTGTGTGAGAGATAGGGAATTGACTCTTGGGGCCTGGGGACCTGGGGTGGAGAGCAGTGTGTGAGGCTGGGGGAGTTGGTTGGACTTTGTATGTATACTTTCAACCCTATTTTTTGTTGTTGAAACTTTCAACTCTATTTTTGAGAGCCTTGATTCAGCCACTGGGGAGGCACTTTTACCGGATCATCCTTTTTCAAAATGAAGTTTATAATAATTTCTCTATAATAATAACCTATGATCCCTTTCTTCTCTCTAATAGCTTGCTTGAAAAGACAGACATTCTTTTAAGGGTTTATTTAATTGGCATGAAAGCAATTTAAATAACATAAAAAATTTAAAATAGTCAACCTTATTTCAATTATATATATATAATATTATATATAAAATAATATTTAGTAAATCATTTTATGTTTTAATTAAATATAATTATATCTAAATAGGTGCATAAAATAATTATGATTACTTTTAATTGGCTTGCCCATGTACTCTTTGATGTACAATTAAGATAAAAAAGGAGGAAATTTTTTTGTATATGAGAAAGCATATGGGTGATCCACTTGATCATAATTATATTAAATTTAAATATAAAACATAATAATTATATACAAATATTTTTTACATATAATGCATATGCATTATTTTTAATATATACTTGACCATTTAAATTTTTATGTCATCTGTCAGTAGGGATATAATCAATTCAAACCTGCTTGCAAGTATTTTACATTCGGCTCGATTCGGTTTAAACTCGTGCTCATTAATTTTGTGCTCGAAAAAATACTCGACTCGAAATAAATCGCTCATTGAACAACTAAAAGAGTTTGAGATAAAGAATGTTCAGTTCAGCTTGGCTCGAAAACTTAAGCTTAATATGTTCAAACTCGAAAAAATATTCGGCTCGACTCGGCTCGTCAATACTATTGAAATCATATTTAATTTATTTAGTGTTGAAAAGAAAATTTTGATCATATATAAATCGAGTATGAGCTAAACATAA
Organism: Piper betle; assembly: GCA_033002965.1. Taxonomy (NCBI): domain Eukaryota; kingdom Viridiplantae; phylum Streptophyta; class Magnoliopsida; order Piperales; family Piperaceae; genus Piper; species Piper betle. The sequence continues at coordinate 14,612 of JAURVB010007684.1, forward strand.
ATATTCGCTCGGCTAAAAATATGCTAGACACGAACTAAATCCGAACACCATAAGTTTTAAATGAACTTGGCTCGACCATAATACATTAAAGATCGTCAAGACACTCAAATAAGTTCAAATATATTTACCAAAAATAACGTTGAATTTAAAAATATCCCTTCTTAGCACTGTTGGCTCGTTTATGCCCTATTTTCGGCAACTTATTATAACCCTCGTTTTGAAAGAGAAGTCTCCGTTAAAGGTGACTCGGCAATTGAAGAATAAGGACGGCTCAAACTGAGCTTTGAATGAGAATGATCCACTAAAAAATGGATAGATAGATC
>JAURVB010007685.1:0-19157 GCA_033002965.1 Piper betle
TCCGTAGATCTGGTTTTCTTTAAGTGTCGCGTATGATGAAGTTGGTGTAGGCTTGATAATTATAATTCCAATATCCAGCCATATGTCATGAAGTTCATGATTAGGATTCTCTAGTTCATAGTTTTTAGATTAGTTTGTAGTCGAGGCAGAGTTCGTTCAAGCTATGAGGAACTGCCTAGTTAGTACAGTCCTAATGCGGTTGGCTTTCCATTAATCTGATCTTACCATTAGGATCTCAGGTTTCAAGGATCAATAACTTGAGTTTGAATTGGCAAGTTTTGCCCTTACCTCCTGTGTTCCTGAAGCTAGCATAAGTTTAACTTCTTACCTGTTCTACATCAGCTCTTTCCTCCAAATATCTCTCAATCAGCATGAGAAGTTATAAATCACAAAAGCAATCTGCGTTGCTCAACACTGCCAATAGAATTATGTCACATGACAGGTTTACAGCCATCCTCAGTCTTGTGTCCCAGCCAAGTTTCTTTTTAACATTTATAAACTAGTGACCAGTAACATATTGTGCAGTTTCAATTATGCTTTGACATTACAATAAAATTTTGTTAGATAACCAACTCTATTTTTTGTTGTTATTGTTGCTGTTGTTGTAGAGGAAATCTTAAATTTGTCAGAGAAAGACTTATTGAATGGAAAGATATAACTTGTAGTAAGCAGACAAATACTACAAATAGAATATGAAAAAAAAATAAACACCAAAAGGGCCGGCTACGCTTCGATTGAATATTTGAAACCAAGAGTGGAGAGTGGAACGGATTACCTGGGTACAGATAAGAAGAACATCATCAAGAGAATCTCCAAAAACATCCTTCTTCGACAGCTTCTTCAGGAGGTGCCGCCGAAATTTTTCAGTCTCCTGAGCCAAAGCAAGGGATGAGGCAAATACAAACAAATAATAATAACAAGGGAATATAATAATAACAAGGGAATGAAAGAGAGAAAAATAAAGGATGTTGGAGGAATGTACTGACCGCATCAGCAAATTCAGGAATGGGGTCGGGGAACACGTACTCTCCGGCATGGCAGATGTGGCTGGGGGAATGAAGTGGATGTGGTTTTAGTTGTCGGGGAAAGCGAAGATGGGTAGGATTACTAGTATCATGATGAGGATGAGATAGAAATGGGAGAAGGGAAGGAGGAGGTGGTGGTGGTGCGGAGGGCCACACAAGACGCAAACTCAGAGAGTGAGACAGAACCACGGAAGAAGATGCGGCGAGGCAGAGGACCATAATTTCTGTATTGTGAAGTATGAACCCCAGCTCCGCTCTTCTTTGCTGCCCTCACACCTTCGTACTCGTCAAATGATAAGCCCCCGAGGAGGTCGCCCATGACTGTGCACATGGTCGGTTCGGTTAAAAATCGAACCAAACCAAAAACTAACTAAATTAACTAAAATTTGGATACAACCCACTTACAATTGCAGACCGAACCGAACAAACCAATCTAGCTCGCTTCTAACCGAATTCTACCCAAAAAAAAAGTAACCAATTAGCTGTTTCTTTTTCATTTTTTTGTTTTCATTCGACTGGTTTTCCTATATGGGAACTTATAATATTAACTACAAGAAAGGATCAACCACCTCTTTAGCAGACAGCAGCGCTTTCCTACCAAACAACGAGAGATGGATCAAACCACACAAAAACCAGAAAATCACCTGATAGTAGCAAACTGCATAAAAAAGAAAGGACATTGCTTGAGAAAACTAGAGCCAGCTTATGAAGCACCATGTTCCCAACCCCTAGCACCACCGTCAAGGCTTCCATTCCCACCCCCACTATCCCCAGTCGGCTCCGGCAAACAACCACCAGGTGCAGCCGCCGCCACCACCACCACCACCACCGAATGGCGCACCTTTGATGAGAACGAAGGGGTAAAGGACCGACAGCAGGGCGTTTACGATTTTAGGTTTTTGATTTTATGATCTTCATCGGTTAAACTTAACGGTGCAGAACCTGATCTTAAACCAAAACCGAATAAAGCTATTTTGGTTGATCCAAACTCCGACTAAAAACCAATTTATAACCGAACCGAATTTCCAAAAATAAATTTATTCCGATCAGTTCAGTTGGTTGACCAAACGATGCTCAACTCTAGTCCGCAAGCGAGGAGAGAGCCCACTCGGTATAAGATGCGAGCCTACCCACACAGTCCCCAAAAATGACTAAATCCTTCTTTCCCTTTCCAAGTTGCATCAGATCTCACCACTCAATCTCATTCCCAATGACCAATGACAAACTTATCCGTAAGAATCACCATCTCCTTTCAATTACAGAGAACGCAAATGTTGTGTCTGTACGGGCAAGCTAGTTTTGAGATAGAAGCATGCAATTAACATGAACTGTATCGATTACATTTACGGCCCCCAAAAAACTTGGGCATTTTGATTTTGTCATTTAAAATATAGATAAAGCATTCATCTATATTGTAAAAAAGTAAGAGCTAAATGAGACTTAGAGACAACTCATTATTAGAAGAGTTATTGGAAGCTTTAATAGATGATACTCCGGGAAGCTTTGCAATCATTTCCTTGAAACCTGACATTGAATCCATGAAAGTCTGGTATTTCGTCTCGTCAGTAACGTAAATTGTTAGTTTCTCCAATCTTGGTAAGTTCACCGCAACGACCCAGATAAAGGCCTTTCCAAAGACCTCAGGCGTTCAAATTGCTTCAATGCACAGGTACCCACCCGGGAAGACATTGCTTTTTCACACATATTTTAAGTGCACTACTATTGTAAAACCACGAAAACCTTTGTGTAGCTTCGCATACTATTATAATTAATGTAAGCTTTTCGATCGTATTGAAAAAAGGTAAAAAATTTGCGAGTGCTTTCATGGCCCATTCTGATACTTCCACTATAAAAGAGGTGTGATGCTGCTCTAGTATTGGAGGATTAGGTGGTAACCTGGATAGCTCCTTCATGTACAAACAACAAGAAGATTAATTAAAATATAAAATAGATGTGTACCTTATGGAACGGATTGATGGATTGGATCGTGATGTTCTCGCATATCAATTCTCCACACAAGATGGGGGAGAAATAGGTTTCACAACCTAAATCCAAGTCTAAGCACCGTAGGGGAAACACCTCATGTTCTCTCAAATAGAAAGATACATTTATATAATGTTTTATGGGTCTTATTTATAATAAACAATAAGACACATTCCCAAGTTATATCTTAACTAAGTGGTATATACAATAACCTCTAGTATCTTATTAGGGTTTGTTGGGTTTATCCCTTAAAATAAAGAAACCCTAACTTATTTGGGATCTTCCCCAAATACTGGGCGTACAAAAATAATAAATCCAACACAATACAAGATAAATTAAAGTTTTAATCATGCCATCATCTAAAAATCATAAAAAAGTATACACATCAATCAATAGATTTAGAAATATCAGTAAAAACACTTTCATCCATGGTTGATGAAAGTTACATCTTTTCATTCTAAAATCCACGAGTATAATTATATTTTAGGTTAATTTTCGTCCATCATTGAAAATCAAGTGCTTATCTACCACTGTGACCTTTCCCATCGTTTTCCAAAAATTTATATATCATGTACAATATATTCCTCATAAATATAGTTCACGATTCAATTAAACCGTGAATTACATTAACCAGGTTGACATAGACTATAATACCGTAGACGAATTTATAGTCCACCAACATAATCCCGGAAACCATTAATGGAGAAAAAGCTAAACTGCACATAAATCTGAACTTTTCAACCATAGAGAAAGATATAATTAAAACAATAAAACAGTGAATATTAAGCTATAAAAAGTTCATAAGAGATGCTTACAGGGATACATAGAGAGCAAAATTGTAATGTTTTGACGTGGCCGAGATCATGCAATATGATCTTCCAAATAGCGGCAACAACCAGCCTTGGATCAAAAGAATATGTGTATTCAAGACTCAATTTGCACATAACTAAAGAAGAAACATCTTCAAAAACGTGGGTCTTCTATCCTCTAATGAAGACTAAAGATTGGTGTCTATACTTCAAAAACTTCAGAGCAGGTGTGTTGAATTTAACTAAAACATTGGACAAAATGACCACAGATTGGAGGTTTGAATGATTGAGGTAAGTGTTATCCAAGCCAAGAACATTCAATGATAAGCTCTCAAGTGAGGGACATTTGATAATCAACTTCTCTACAGCTTCTTTACTCATTTTCATCTTATCAAGGACGAGAAATTTCAATGATGCTAGGCTCCCCAATGAAGCTAACTGTTAAGTGTTTAAAATATACAATATTTACCCAGGTTTTTTAATATGATTTTGTACTTCTCGGATATAAACATTATTAATTAAGTAATATTTTACTTTATTATTTTAGTTAATTAATATTTTATTATATATGATTAACTTTGATGTTTTAATACAGAAAAAGATGAATAAATTAAGCTTTGGATTTGATTGGTTATGACACTTGGCGCTATCCAATGGCTACAATTCATGATGTTCAATGGAGTCGAACAGTTGGAAACTTGAAGGGACATTATAATTAATTAGACTACGTCGATTTGTGAACACCCTTTTCGAATTCTTGTATCTCCACTTCTATATAAAGGGGTGGTAATTTGTTATTATATATCTTATCTCTCGGCTTCAGAGTGTAATGAAAGTAGTAGTTTTAGTTTTGTAATTCCTTTTTATTTTATAATAAAAATCAGTTTCTTTTTTATAATGTTTTCCATTTTTATTATGAAGTAGTTTTATATTTCGTTCTAGAGAAGAATGGAACTACATGAATTAATTGAGTTCATTTTACCTCTTATTCTTTTATTTAATCGGATTGTTTAAATTGTCATGTTCTTAATGCTAAGAATAGATTGATCACCTATTTTTTAGATCATGAGGTTTAATTAGATTTCGGGAGAAATTAATTAAATTAAGTCATTGACGAGTCTTTTGACTTGTTTTCTTATCATTATCCTAGATCGACAATCCGAAGGAATAAAAGATAAGAGTAAGATTTGGTGAAGATTAAATTGATGTTAAGGGAAATTCGACTCTAGAACGAGTTTTATAATTTTGATTTCGTTTTTAATTTAAAGTTATTAGTTAGATTTAGTTAAGTTAGTTATTTTTGTTTTGTTCCTAATTTTATTTTCTTTAATTAATTATAGGAAATTCATCTCCCTGTAGGACGATACTCGATTTATCATTATATTACTTGTTTTGACCGTGTATACTTGCACGTCATTGAAAATAGTCTAACACTAACTCAATTATCTCGCAATTTGCAATTTCCAACCTAATGAGAGATGCAATTTGGAAGATATTATTTGGTAATTTGGAAAAAAATATAGAAGTAAATGGGAATGCTAAGTCCTTGACCTGCCGATCTACGGAAAACTTGGCTAATGTATCGACCACATAGCGATCGGTACTGAATAAACTAGAAAGCCTCTTAAAGGGGAGCTTGATCACCTTGGATGATTGAATTGCAGACAAAAAGTTAATTATACTGGTTGAAGGAGGGATTCGACGACCACTAACATCTATTATCCCCCTCTGATGATCCCAATTTACTTTTAAATGGTGATAAACTTCCACAAGAGATAGAATGCTGGCAAGCATTTCATCAAGTAAATTGCAAAGTAAGTTGGAATATGTTGGTCTCTTCTCCATTGTTGCAAAAGTGTCAGAAATAGTCAAAATTATATTTTTGTATACGAAAGTCATTATTTAAAAACTCAAGATTCAAATTTGACTAATGTAAAACCCTAAAAAAATAATTAGAATATTTTGTTTAGGGTTTTGTAAATAATATTTAATTAAATTAATTCTTAAGAATTAATATAATAAATTATATAACCTTTAGAGTACCAATACAATAATATTTATAGATAATTGCTTTCACTCAATAGTCGATTCTTTTGACTTTTTGTTATTACACAAATGGCTAGTATAGTTATGTATGATTATATTCTTTTCTATAAATTTAATTTAGTAAGTTGCTATTTCTTTACTCAGAAAGTCATTGAGTGAATATCTCCTCCGTTGGAGTCTCTCATAGACTGACTCGGAAAGTAGAGCCGACTTGAGGAATTTTTAGAGTTGGAGAGTTCTAAAATTAAGATTGAAATGACATGAATTCAAGATCAATATTATGTAAGAAGATGAATATACATGCTACGTGAGCGATTAATCATAAGAATGAGAGCAGAAGAGATGATTTTCTTATTGGGAGTTAACCAATAAGAACATTCACAAAGCTACTCTATTAGATTAAACAAATGTCTCTTTCATCCATCTTCAATATAAACAACAAGAAAACTATGGCTAATTCTAAGCGTGCCTAACTAGTAGAATTTGGATTTCATGATGGCTAATTGACAACAAAGAGTTGCTTAGTTAACATCTCAAAACTGGTTTCTTACATGCAAGATTATCAATATAAAATTTGATATTTTTAATGGTTGTCACTTTAAGATTCATATTATGTCAATAAGTTAATACTAGTTCAAATCTAAATCCACTTGAAATGTTATCCTACATAAACATTTTTCATATATTGTTGAATTAGATTTTATATATTTTATAATTCAAAATTAAGTTAAATATCCATGTGTTATTAATTGTACTTAATCTCAAAATATAAAGTCCAATCTAATTATCGAACTATATTTTTTTATATTAATTAATGGCATATGATGTTTCTCTTGAACTTAAGATTTTGATGATTCAACTTTAAGATAAGACTTACAACCCACTTGTACACTTTTCAATTTCAAAGAACCTAAAGAAATTGCAAGCATGGTGTTTGGCCGACAATCTTTAGATTGATCGGCAACTGTTCAAGCAATTTAACCAGTCCAAAGTAGCTCGACAATTGATCAACAACATTTCAGCCGACGATCAACAACCGATCGGCAAGAGGTAGAAATTTAGCTTGATTGCCAAGGTCTTCAGCAAACAATCGGCAAAGTGATCAACAGCTGAATATTGATCGATGGGAGATTGAGAGATTGATCGGCAGTCGAACAACATCCTAAATTGCCAAAACTAGCCATTGAAATGGATGATGTGATAATTTCAAAAGCATAACGGTCATTATTCTCGGCTAAGACTTCTTGGGATACAAATAGGACCATAGGAATGCATTCTGAGCATTTCTTGGGATTTGCAAACTTTGAAAATTATATTGTGATCAAATTAGTCTGCAACTCCTTATTCCTTCACTTTTATCTCCAAGAGAATTTATAAAACGGCAAATATGCTACTGATTTTGGAAGTTTACTCCAAGGAGTTGAGCTTTTGTGAACTTCCAAAGTGTTCTGAGTGTGGGTGAAATATCTAGGCCGTGGTGTAAAGTTACTTGCTTGATTGCCTCCAATGTGTAAAGGTAGACAAGCTTGGGAAAGAGTAAGCGTGATATCTTCCTAATTAGTCTCACATCCAACACAATAAAATCCAATATATAAGTGAGAATGATGTTTAGAATCTATAACCCGATTAACCGCATATGAAAAATAATTAGGCTTATCCGGTCGTATCATTGCAAATGATATCAAAGCTGACCTGAGACTTAATTGGATAATAGGCTGAATTAGGTGTGGGCTAGGCTGCTAGCTACGAGCTGATGATAGAAATTTTAAGAATAAAATTTCATAAAAGTGGTCAAATTATGATATCTCATAAATTAGTTTTACATCTAATACCTACGGGGTAAAATCAATATATTAGTATAAATGGTGTTTACAATCTACAACTTGGCTCACCAAATTTGAAGAAATAATTAGGTTCATCAACTATCATTTAGGTCAGGTAATTATAATAGGCTCCTTAGCTCTAAGGAGAGATTAAAAGAGTTCTAGGTCATGCTTAATATTTATATTTCTACGGTGTTTGGAGTAGTTCAAACTTCTTTCACTCTAAGTAGGAGTTTGTTAAAGAAGACTTAGTGGTTGTTTGTAGTGCTATAGTGAAGAAAGGAAAGTCTTACCTTTTCTCTTAGACAAGGAAGGGATAAGTGAGTGAGTACGAATTTTAAACCACTATAAAAATCCCATGTCTGTTGTGTATCATTTCTCTATCCCTTTCTTTTGCCCATTTTATTTAATTATTATTATCTTTGCACAACCACTTGATATTCTTATATTTGACTTATCGCTTTAAAAAATATTAAGTGAGCAAGTTATACGTAACTTAGAACTTTTGCATGCTTTGACAAGTTCTCCAAAACTTGAGTTATTATTTGATTTGAACTTGTTGTTTATACTAATTGTTTTGTGAGTTTATTACTTACATTTATTATTTATAACCATCATCGATCCACTGAAGGTATTAAGGGCTTAGAAGATAGCCCTGCTTTATTTTATGTTTTTTGGTTGATAGTGACATAGATATTATGTAACAAAATTATGTTCTCACCTTTCAAAATCAACTTTTTGAGTATGGAGCACATTGATAGTCGTCACCACTCGTATTGATACCATTAGCATGTTATATCTTAGTATGATATATCTTCTTGGACTGACACTGACAGGTTAAATTTGTTGCTTGATATGTTACTCTGCAGGTTTCTCGATAATTCTGCCGCTATTTTCTCAATCTGGCATTTTGGCACGGCTGTTGTCAATCTTTCTTGGTTTGTTCGATCTTTTTTTATTTTGTTAATTGGGTATGATTGCTTCTGTACTTGATGGTAGTGTTGATCATGAATGATGCATTTTTTGCTTTGGTGATTGAGCTATTAATTTATCTGCATACCGAGATTATGCAGGTATGAAGCTTTATTCTATACTGCCCTCTGCCTTGGTCTTATGGCATGGATGTTGGTCGAGTGTGTAATCACTCATTCGGTCCGGACAAAGCAATCTATGTCTGGTGATATTTATAACAGAACAATTCTTGGTGCGCAAGAGAGAGATTTGCAGTTTGCGGATATAAGAGTTCCACTAATTTTTGTCGGTCATTTTAGATTTTAATGTGACCTCTTAATTTAATAATATAACTCTATTTTTATTTCATCTCACTTTTTTAGCTTTTGTCCTGCATGCAATTTGTAAATGGTGTTTTTCAATGTTGCGTTTTTTGGAATGTGTAATTTCGCCGGTATTGCAAGCTTTGAGATTTCATCGGTTTACAGGTTCATTATGTTATTCAGTGTAAGTTTTGTAGCCTTTGTGGGTTTTTTATAAAATATGATGTCAATGTTTATTTTATTTTAATGCTTTTTTTTTGCAGCCGTTTGTGATGGCAGCATTACTTATTTTTAAGTTGCTTATTCCATTTTTCTTAGTCATGTAAAATTGGAAACATGACAACTACCATATAATAAGCATATAAAATCATGAATAATTGACAAACAAGACATTCACATACAAGTATGTAAAATCATGAAAAAATTGATAAACACGTATATGGTTAAAAATAAATAAACATGACTATTCCATACGAAGTTGATAACATGAAATCCACCATATAATACATAAAAAATGGATAAAATTAACACCTTATTATTACATAATCATAAGTTTTATGAAAAGGTGATAATCACGGTATCTACATATAATAAGCATATAAAATCATTAAAAATCCACTACATCAACTTATAAGATAGCATACAAGTTAAGCATAAAATATTGATAAACATGATATTAACCGATAAGATTATCATTCTAAATTGGTACCATGATCTACATTTATAATTATTTATTTATTAATAATTTTAAATATTATTATTATATACTTTTCATTCTAAATTGATACCATGATCTACATTGTGTGGGTAATTACTTAGTTTATTTAATGCAACAAATGCCATGAGCTACTAATGTTTGTTATAAGGTACATTGAATAATATATTTACCACTAAATTACATTAAGATTGTGTAGGCTTTGTTTAGTTAGCATGAAAAAAATATAAATGACATGAAATTCAAAATGGACAACCTTACTAAAATAAGTATATATGTATTATATTCCTTTAAAAATTAGTACTTCTACAATAAATTTTGCAATCAAATTAATTATGATTACTTTCTAGTGTGTGCTTTTAATGAGAAAAATCCCTTTTTTCTTATTTCTTAGATAAGAAAAGAAAAAAGTTTTTTTGCTCATTATAGAATACATGGGTCAACCACATAAGATAATCATGATCATTTTGTATTCTCATTTGTATAGAATCATACTTAATTTGTGTAGAAAATAATTAACTTTATTTTTTTTATAAAATACATTAAATACAAATGACAACTTTTTATTTTTAATATATAATTTGTAGAGAATAATACATAAGGTTACCACAATAACTTTTATTAAAGTTGACTATGTTAAAATTTTTATGTCATTTATAATATTTTCATTCTAACTTAAAAGACCCTTAAGATAAAATTAAAAAGCCATTAAAGTGCATCTAATTTATTTGAAGTAAAATAATCAAATGACAAGAGATTATTTTAGATTCAATAATATTTACGCCTAAACAATGAGATTATTTATATAAGGTAAAATCATATTTAAATTTAAATAAAATATAAAAAATTGCATGTCCTACTCATTAAAATCTATTTTTACTATACAATAACAATATTTTCTTTACTTTCTTTTTTTAAAAAATGGGATGAGCTATTAAAGTTTGTTATAAGGTACATTTAATATATTTATTTAATTGGCAGCCATTAAAATACATCGAGATTCTTTGAGATAAAATAATATTTAAGTCTGAATATAGTATAGAAATTTTCATGTCCTATACATTAAAAATAATGAGCAGAATATACATAAGTTAATGAAAAAAGAATATAATTAAATAAATAAAATTTAAAACTTTCAAAAGTCATTAATAGCAGGTGTAATAAAAAATATTTATTGCAAGGTATTCCATGTAACGAAGTTGAATTGGTTTGTTGTAAGGTGCATTTAATATATTTATTTGATTGTAACAAATGACAATATAACTTAAAATAACTTAAATAAACCAACAATATTGATACAAATGACTGTAAATAGCATAAGCCATTAAAATACATCGAGATGAAAAATAACTTAAATGACAGCAAATGGCATCATAACTTATGTAAACTTTGGTGTAAATAACAAATAGCAGAAACATTCAAATACATGGAGAATATTTGAGATGAGATAATATTTAATCCCAAATTGAGAATAAGAACTTTCACGTCTTATACATTAAAAAATAGAATAATATTTAAGTCTTGATAATGAGATTCTTTGCGATGAAATAATATTTAGCCAAAATAATGTATAGGAATTTTTACGTCCTACACAATAAAAATAATGAGAAAATATTTAGATTAATGAAATTACAATAAATTTAGATTAATGAAATAATGAGGAGAGTATACTTAAATTAATGAAATTAGAATATATTAAACTTAATAAAGTTTAAAACTAAAAGAAAGTAATTTCAACAAAAATAAAAAATATTTGTTACAAGGCATTCCATGTATTGTTGTTGATTGTTTATGAGTATTTTACCAAAAAAGGTAGAAATTATTTTGATGCTATTGGGTGGTGAGAAAAGTAGACCTAATTACTAAAAAGAGGAGGAAAATATAATTTACCTAAAATACTCACTTAAAATAATAAAATAAATTTAACTAAAATTAAAAAAAATAATTTGGATGGGGAAATATGATTTTTCTATAATACGCTCACTGAAAATATTAAACTAAATTTAACTAAAATTATAAAAAAGAAAAAATTAGGAATTAGGGGATCTGCCATCTTCGGCAAAGAGGAGATTAGCTAGGTCTGTGGGCTACCCATTAAGTTTTTTATTTTATTATGAAATCAACTCAATGACATTTTTAATTCTTCCACCACTTTGGTAGTATCAAAAAATTTTCTCCGTCTTCAAATATTAATCTCTTAATTAACTGTAAGATGCATATATATATATATATATGTATGTATGTATTATTTGATGCAAAATCCAGCCGTATTTAATGAAATAACAAGAGTATATTTAAATTAACGAACTTAGAATATATTTAACTTAATAAAATTTAAAACTTTCAAAAAAATTAATTTCAGGAGTAATAAAAATATTTGTTATAAGGTATTCCATGGATTGATGTTAATTTGGTTTACTTTAAAGTGCATTTAAAACATGTATTTAATGCAAAATCCAGCCAATATCCAGCCATATATGCATTTATAATTGTATATAAGTTAAAAATCAATGATCAAACAATTAGCAAATGGTGGGTGTCCCTAGACCCTAGCTAGTAGGCTATACCCAAGTGAACATATTATTTAATGAGTTTTGCAAATATGCTATTGATGTTTGGACTTTATAAATCGTAGGATCATATATTGAAAAATATTGCCTATATCTGTAATAATGTTAATAACTATTAAAACTCATCAACACATTTTTTGCATTTACAAATTATTTAAAATTTTATTTAACAAACAACGCGTATAACTGCGGGGTACATATAGTTAATATACAAGTTGACAAGGCCGCACAAAACAGTGAACCTAAGGTCGTCAACTCCTAATGGCTAGGGGTCACATGGCCATCTGCACTTTTAATTTTATATATATATATATATGCTTGGCAAATAAACATGGAGATACATCGTAGGAACACATAGACAAAGCAGAAAGATCCACAAAGATGAAGACTATCACTATAATAACTTCAGAAAACAAAAATAAATACCTTCATGTGCCGCTCAGCCATAATATCAGGAAGCCTCTCATGCCAAGAACTTCCAGGAATTGGATGACCCTCAGTAGTAAAAACATAGTTTTGACCCGCCAAAAATGAGTCATTAAACAGTAGATACAAATACTTACACCTGGAAAACGCACAAAGAAGATAAATAGATTAATGCAGCAGGAATACATGCATAAAAGTTGAATAGATATTTACAGGATGCATGCCAACACCAACAATGCGAAGCATCTAAAAGCAAATTTGATGCACAATAACTAAAGCTAGTTGGGCAAATCCTACCACAGGTTTTATAAAATACTCTTAAACTAGAGTAAGTATGTCATTTAGGAAGATCCATAAAAGCTACGCAAGGACCTTTTTATGAAGTCCATTTACAAAATGCTTTCAATATTATAAAAATATTTAATTAGGGAGATACCACTAAACTTACGTTTCAGCAAGAAAGGAACTATGCTGATGATCTTCTAGTTCCATTGTTGTTACATCTCTGATACCAGCAAATCCACCTTCGACTTTGGTGTAAATGTTAAGGAAGTCAACTATTGATTTGCCTACTTCAATGTACCATGGATCTGATAGCACAAGAAAACATTAAAAGATTTTTTTGAATAAGATAGTGAACAAAGAAATGTGAGAATGTAAAGATGAATAGGGATGCCTCACACTTACTGAAAATTAATAAATTCCCCCATTTGACTATTATGAGAAAACACCAATTAAAAAACTAGCAAAGAGAATTATTACACATGAAGCAAATAAATAATTCCAGACTTTCATACCTTAAGTAGCCTGATAAAGATAAAAAGTAGATTCAGCAAGTTCAGGACGCAATGGGTAATATTTCTCGGTCCAAAAGATACCTTTATGTACGTATAAACATTCAATCACATATCCTAACAAACCAAAAAACAACATAAATAAAATATAGGAATTTTTTATCAATATGTAACGACTGTTCACATCAACCATTTATCAGTTAAGATCCTTAAAAATACAAGATTCAAGAGCATTAGAAAATAGACTGTTGCATACCTTTCTGGAGCAAATTTCTCCCATGCAAAGAAAAACTCCCGGTGAGAAGAATTGGCTGCAGATATATCTCCAATGAGTACCTGTATCAGATAAATAACCAATTTGAAGACAAATGCCTCCTTCATTTTTTTTTCATTTGAGAGCAATACATTATTAGACACTAGGAAAATATTTTTAAAATTTCATACCTGGAGACCTGGCCAAAATGCTTGAAGGCTTGTAAGTTGCCAGCATGATGCCTTTCGGGTTCTCATGTCAGCTTCATGATACCTTAAAGCATAACAAGAGAATACTTACATCACTATGGAGCATTTTATCTGCAAATGGGCTTTGTTTATAACAACAAACAGAAAAGGCGGCCTAGAATAGAAATTACTATGCTTTTGTTTAAATTTAAAATGATTTTATATTTCGTCGGGAAATCCTGATGCAAAACAAGGAATGATGCCAACTGCCGAAAACCCCGAGTAATAAAAAACGTATCAAGGTAAGGTAACCATTCAAAAAATCTGCATATTGTTTAAATCAAGGCACGCGTCTTCAAGAATCGTTTTCAATCAATACCCAAAGTATTAAGAACTTGTTTTAATTACAATATATACTATATAAACTAAGATTTTTCTTTAATTGAGAAAACTGCAGCCCAAAATTTTTGAATATAAAGTAAAAATATACATGGAACAGAAAGCGAAAATGCCAAGGAAATGCAGCATGGCCCATGTCGGAAAATTTTCCGCACAGCAACATATGAAGATTGATCTCCCCTTCTCTCTCCCTGTAGATACCATTAGACTCTACTAGCTGGCCACGAAGCAACATATTCATTATGATCATTATGACTTTTTTCTTTTTGCTTGCGAAGTACATCCCTCATTAGCTATAACTTTTTCTTCATTAATTATCACTTAGGCTACTGTTAATTAGCATCAAACAAATAAATGATATAAATAGTAATTATGATAAAAATATTAATTTACCTATAAAGAAGTATTTATTTTGAAAATATCTTATTTTATAATCTTCAACTCAGTTGTAAAACCCACGATTCGAGTCAAGGTTTTATATTCGACTCGTTATTTTCGAGTCGAGTCAGTTTCAGAACACATGTACTGAGCCAACACCGGTCGCGTGTATGAGCTATGAGGGTCATGCGTACCCAAGTATATGATGATAACGTCATGAACATAGCAGAATAGAATGAATTATCAGATATATGAGAGTATGTCAGTCATATATATATATATATATATATATATATATATATATAGTGGATCGTAGAACTAGTTTTAGCCCGTTTACCATGTTAAGATGTGTTACGGGCAGTTTGGGTGGGTTAATAGTTTTAGAGCATATCATTATGATGTTTTGGTGATTGTTTTATTTTCTAGGATTTTTCCCGATTTTTCTAAGATTTTTTTTAGGAATTTCTACGACTTACTTATTATTCTTGACTCGAGCCGGAGACAAGTCAAACAATATTTACAAGTTTGCCACCCAACCATTCTTCTCCTCCCCCGACACTTTCCCCATTCCAAACCCTAGCCGCCCCCACCGTTTAGTGCTGCCACCGCCTGCGCCGTCTTCGCCTTGCCACCGGGCATCGCCGGCTAGCCCCGCCATGGCGTCGCCGTGCCGCCTCGAGCACCTCGGCCACCGCCAAGCCACCGCGACGTCGGAATCGTCGCGGCTGCATTTCGGTCGCGCCACCGATCCGCGGCCGGTGACCGTCGCCGCCGCAATTGAGTGGTCACCTCGACACCCTCAACCCCCTAGCGACCCTCCCCGACCCGAACGGAGGCCAGCGCCGCCCATCCCGGCTAGATCTCCACACCACCACGGCCAGCCCCTGTTTTTGCCGTTTTTCGGCGAGCCGCCGCCGCCATCGACCATGTCGACGCCGTAGATGAGTCGGGCTCGCCAAGCCGGTTCCAAGGGTACCCAATACCCTTACTTTTCGGCCAGTAGATGCTGCCGGTGGTTGTCGCCGGAAAACCACCGGAAGCTGCCGGAAAACCACTGAAACCTGCAGAAAAACCACCGAAAAATTGGATTCGCTGGAATTCACCGGATCTTCCGAGGAGTTCATCTAGTCGATCCCGATCGAACGTCGGACGCCGATGAGCGCCGAATTTGAGCTCCGAGACACGCGACGGAACCTTAGCCATCACCGATTGCCGACGATGTGAGGTATAATTACCTCCAAATTTATAAGTTAAAGTTTAATGATTGTTAGCACAACATGCTACTGTTGATTTATTGATGTGATTAATACTTAATTAGGGATAAAACGATGAGTTGCATGATAAGATTAAGTGTGAATGCAGAGTAAGTGATCTAATGAAAGTATGATAAGTGACTACGACGTAACTTAGAAAAACGTGATAAAATTAGTATGAATAGGATTGAGTTAGAATTATTTTCACATCTATGATTATTTGGCTGTAGCTAGATACTGTTTGTATTTTGAGTGTGATGTTTATTTTGTGTGATGCATCATTTAGTTAGCGGGCATTAGTATTTAGTTTTGATGTGCAGGTACGGAGAAGAAGCTCGCCGCTTAGGCGCGATGATACGCTTGGAGCTTCTACCAGGTCCGTTTAGGACTCGTCTCTGTTTTACGCTCTTCTATTGTATGTTTATTTTATTATCTACAGGACAGGTTAAGTGTCATTTTATCGGATCCCACTTAACTCGGGCCTTTTAACCGAACAGTTTTCTGGATTAATAACCCCTCGAGGATAAGATCCCTAGAGGATGATTTCGAAAATAAGATCCACCACAAGTTGCCTTAGGCCTATTATATAAATCCCTAACCAGCCCTATATATATGTAGTTTTCGCATTTTCAGTGAGACGAGAGATGGAGAAACCAACTGCACGTACCATGAGCGGATGCCGTGAAAGTCAAAGCGGGCTCTGGATTAGTGCCAGCGGACTGTCCATTCCCGAGGGATCCTGACAACTCCGCGTTTGAGTTCTTCACACCCGGAGAACGTGGGGGTTAACAGGTACTGTTTAGTATAGCGCATGTCCAGACTTGTGGTTTAAAGGGTACTAAAGGTGACTGCCTGAGAGTACTTATCTTTCGTGCTCAAGGCCAGGAGAGATATGGAGGTTTAGAGAGGGCTTAGGATAAAAGTTTTATGCCAAGTACTGAAAAAGAAGTGCTGAGAGTAGCACAATACCAAATAGATCGGGATGCTACCGGGTCTGCAACCCAGTGGCTCCTCAGTAGTGCCCTTCAGAGTGTTCATGTAGAGTATATGAAGTTTTCTTTCATATGAGAGTTTACTCTCATAGCCAGCTTAGTTATACTATAGGTAGGTAATAATCACGAGTTAGAGGAGTTAGCTTGGATGGAGGAGCACTATTATCGCTTGCACACATGTCAGTCGATAGAGTAGTTAACACTTTATTTACAATGCTATTATATTGTGAATGTTGTGAAATGCTAAGACATGGTATGGTATGATTGAATGTTATGAGATGATAAAAGATGATGTTATGACATGATAAAAAATTAAGACATGATGACAAGAGGTGAGATGTGATCAGAGTGCACAGCAGAAGTGTGGTCCAAGTTCGATAATGAATATACAGTATATTAGATTATGTGTGATTGAAATTGTTGATATATGCATATATATTGGTATATATTATTTTGACAGGGTGGACCCTAATTGCACTTTTAGGGGAGACTTTATCTGTTTTCTTTTAGAATTTTTATTGAGTTTGATTGTAATTGTATTGGTGTATGCTTGAATTGCATGTCATTCATGTAGTACCATATTAGGGTTTCTGCATTCATCCATGTTTTGAGAGTTGTATCTTCATCTTAAGACACCAAGATTCGATCCGTATGAGTTAGGTTTGGGTTAGCCGACCTAACCGGGGCCTGAAACATACCGGTTCGATTCACGAGTGTGAATCGGATTTGGGGTGTTACATGGGGTGTTACACCAGTGATCCCCTAAAACATTCTATCGCTACAAAATTGAATCTAAAAAATACTAAGGATAATTTTTATAAATACATATTTAATATAAATTTATTACATCAAACTTAACTTTTTAAAATTATAAATAACTTTTTTTGTGATAATTAAAATAAGCCATAGCACTTTTTCGTGTCAATGACAAATTGCACTGAGGTAGCCATGGCAGACAAGCCTAATTTTTGGCTCGAGTGTGAGTCGAGGCTGACTCAAACCAAGAAAGTAAGGCCGCATTCATTTTAATACGTCCATAAATGAATAAATAAATTCCCGTTTATGGGGGGAAAATACAAATGAAACGTTATGCATCCCCACATTAATATAATTAATTAATTAGAAAGAAAAAAAAAGAAAGAAGGAAGAAGAGAGTGGCTAAATATAACCAAAGGCGATGGCTTGTGCCCCCTAAAACCTCTCCACCCCACTCCTTTTCCAATCCCTCATTCTCTCTTGCAAGTTGCAACTACCCTCGTCACCATCATCTTCTGCTACTCCCTCTCCAACAGGTCACCCTCCTTGTGAATGGGTTCCAGACGAGGTGGCCATTCGTAGCCTAGCTACGCCAGCACTGATCCCCATTTGTAATAATAATTATTTATATATCCTCTTCCTTAATTTCTTCGTCTCTGCGCTTAGTCTTACTCTCACCCCTTTTTGTAATTAGTCTTGGGCCAGCCGGTGGGGAGATCTTTGTCGTCGGACGTGCATCATGGCTTCTAAATTTTCTAGGCCGCCGGCATTGGTGCTCTCCTCGGCCGTTGTAAGCTACCTCATCATGATCATCCTCTTTTGCTGCTGCTGCTCCAGCGCCCATGCGCGCCTCACTTTCAATTACTACCGGAGGAGTTGCCCCAGGATGGAGCGGATAGTGCAGGAGACGGTCATCAACAAGCAAATAGCCAGCCCCACCACCGCCGGCGCCGCCCTCCGACTCTTCTTCCACGACTGCTTCGTCGATGGCTGCGACGCATCGGTTCTCGTCTCATCCACTCCCGGCCACAAGTCGGAGCGCGACGCCGACGTCAACCACTCCCTCCCCGGTGACGGCTTCGACGTAGTCATCCGCGCCAAGGCCGCCCTCGAGCTGGCTTGCCCGGGCATCGTCTCCTGCGCCGACATCCTTGCCCTGGCCACCCGCGACCTGGTGAAGATAGCGGGCGGGCCCTACTACTCCGTACGGCTGGGTCGCAAGGACGGCCTCGTGTCCAGCGCCGAACGGGTGGGCAGCAACAACCTGCCCACCGCCAAGATGTCAATGTCGGAGATGATCGCCTTGTTCGGGGAGAAAGGGTTCACGGTGCAGGAGATGGTGGCGCTGTCGGGCGCCCACACCATCGGCTTCTCCCACTGCAAGGAGTTCGCGTCCAGAATCTACAACCACAGACCAGGCCACCCCGTCGATCCGGCATTGAACCCCAGGTACGCGCAGGGGCTCCAGAAGGC
>JAURVB010007689.1:0-96064 GCA_033002965.1 Piper betle
CTACGATCCACTATATATAAAAATAATAAAAAAAATGACTGGCATACTCTCATATAATCTGATAACTCATTCTGTTCTGCTGTGTTCATGACGTTATCATCATATACTTGGGTACGCATGACCCTCATAGCTCATACACGCGACTGGCATCGGCTCGGTACACGTGTCCTGAAACTGACTCAACTCGAAAAAATAACGGTCGACCCGACCGATTTTGAATATAAAACCCTAACTCGAATCGTGGGTTTTACACCTTTAGTACCCTTTAAACCACAAGTCTAGATATGTGGTGCATTGCAGCCGTGAACCTCCACACTTCTCCAGGTTTGAGGAACTCAAAGGTGGAGTTGTCAGGATCCCTCGGGAATGAAACGGCCCGCACACCATTCCAGAGCCCACTATCAACTCACACGTGCCCGCTCGCGTAGCACGGTAGTCAGATTTCCCTCATTCAATCTCTCACTGAAAACGTGAAAACTATACATATATATAGGTCTAGGTTGGGATTTATACAATAGGCCCGAAGGCATCGTGAGCTGGATCTAAAGCATGGTTGCATGAATCGGAATCGGTTTTCCAGGGAGTCGGAACCGGAATCGGAATTGGTCTGAATCGGCCAGGAATCGGTTCAGTTGAATCGGTGCAAATTAGTTTAATCGGTCATATATAATAATTTGACAATTCATAATATAAATATATTAAGATTAGGTATTGATGTTATTTTGATATTATTCTGTGTATTATAGTTTATGATATTTTTAAATATTTTTTAAGATTTTTTAAAATTATTTAGAATTAATTATTATTTTTAACTCGAGTTAGACTCGAGTCAACTTTTAATTACGAGAATGCCACCCTCCGCTCTTTACCCCCGCTGACGCCGGCGGCCCGGTCGGCGGCGAGTCTCGCGGCGGCGATGTCGGAGGATGTCGGCAGCCCGGTCGGACGAACAGTCGGAGGCCCGGAGTCGGCGGCAGAGTCGGCGGCGATTCGTGCGTCACAGCCTGATTCAGTCCGGCCACACGTCGGCGGCGACGTTGCGATGTCGACGGCGAGGTCAGCAGCCTGGTCGGCAGCGAGCCCGGAGTCAGGGACGTACAGCGGAGGGCGAAAACGGGGCGGCGGCGGGCGGACAAGCGGCGGCGGTGTGGGGGAGTGGGTTTGATTTTAGGTTTTAAAAATCCAAATTACCATTTTACCCATACTTAAATAATATAATAAAAATGATACCTAGGGTATTTTAGTAATCTCCTAAAAAACCGATTCCGATTTAAATCGGCCGATTCCGATTCCGAGTTAAATCGATAGAAATCGGCCGAACTCGGGCGATTCGGGGCCGACCGATTCGGCCCCGAAATCGGATTGGCGCGATGCCGATCCGATTTAAATTGGCCGATTCTGCACGGAATCGGTCGATTCGTGCATCAGAGCTGAAGTTCAAAAACAAACTCAAGGAATCTCATCCTTGAGGGTTATTAATTCGGAAAATCGTTGGCTAAATGGCCCAAGTTAAATAGGATCCGATAAAACGCCATTTAACTCGTCCTGCACATAATAAATCAAATACACAATAGAGTAGCGTAAAAATAGAGAACGAGTCCTAAACGGACCTGGTAGAAACTCCAAACAGGGCCACACACCTAGGCGGCGAGCTCCTACACCGTACCTACATAATCAAGCTAAAAACTAACGCCCGTATGATGAATCACACATCCTATAGCATGCACACACAATCAACAGAATCACGCAACAATCAACTCACATCAACCTATATCAATTCTAGCAAGTCTACTTAGGCTAGTTTCCATTAGATCATGATCATTACCTAGTTACCCTAATTAGTTTCTTAGCCTCCATTTTTAATACCACTCAATCAAACAAATTTCATATTTTATCCTTAATCAAATCTACATTTATACATATTATTATAACACACAATTCACCTATCTTAGCATGAAATTCTAATAATCAATACTTTCAAATAATTAAGTTAAAATAAATTATACCTCGCGTCGTCGAAAATCGGCGACGGCTAAGGTTTTTGTTTCGTGGCTCGAAACTTGAATTCGGCACCTAGCGGCATCCGAAGTTCGATCAGATTGGACTGGGTGCGTTCGGCGGATGATCTGACGAATTTCCCACGAATCCAATTTTCCAGCGGTTCCGGCAATTTTCTGGCGAGTGTCAGCGGTTTTTCGGGCGGATTCCGACAATGATTCGGGATGGGGCAATCAGGGAGTCTATTGGCACCAGCTCGACGGGCTTGGTCCGATGGTGGTGTTAAACAAAGCAGCCGAGGCGGCGATGGCTATCGCCGGCAGCGTCGAAAGTGGGTGGCGGCGGCGGCGTGCTCCAATCGGGGCTGCGGCCAGCCTCGATGGCGGTCGGGATGATGGGGGAAACATTGGTGATGGCGAGGGGTTGGTCGCCGGGGTCACAGCGGCGGCGGAGCGGCCCGGACGGCAGAGAATCGACGAGGGAGGGCGTTGCGGCTTGTGGGGCGATTCCGGAGTCGTGGCGGCGAGACGGTGGCCGGGGTGGGTTGTAGCGGCACGGCGACTGCACGGCGGGGTGGGGCAGCGTTAATCGGTGGCAGTGCGGCGTCGGCAGGGGACGACACAAGGCGGTGGTGATGGGGTTTGGGTGAGGAAAGTGTCAAGGAAAGGAGAAAAACACTCATAGTGGCAAACTCGTAAATAAGTATTGACTCGATTCTTACTCGAGTCAAAATAATAATTAGTTCGTAATAAATTCTTAAAAAAATCTAGAAAAATATGGAGAAATCCCATAAAATCAAACGAACACAGCAACATCCAAATGATATGTTCTATAACTAATAACCCACCCAAATATGATCTAACGCGTCCTAATCCGTTATTCGGCCTAAAACTATTTCTACGATCCAACATATAAAAAGAAAAAAATACTGCATACTTTCATATATTCTGATAACTCAAATCTCACCATCTTCTCGACGTTATCATCATATATTCAGGTACACCTGACTCTCATCGCTCATAACTCACGGCTGGCCTCGACTCATCACGCGGTTTATGAAACTGACTCGACTCGAACCAACAGTCGAATTGACTGGTTCGATAACGTAAAACCCTGACTCGAGTCACGGGTTTTACAAATTATATCTAGGGGTGGGCGCGGACGTCCGAGTTGGTCCGTCCGTCCGAAGTCCGAAGTATGTCCGACCGAATTTGACCGAATTAAAATAAACCAAACATGTACATTTCTTTGTCCGACCGAATGACCGATAATTTACATTAATAATATAATATTTTCAACATTTGTAAGGCTAATATTATAGTTTATAAAAATTTTAAAATGTAATATACAGTAAATTAATTAAGTTCATATATAAACTTGATATTTAATATCTTAAATAATAAAAAATGACATACATAGGATAAAAGTCACTCTTATTATAAGCCATAAATACTTTGAGAGTTAAGACCCAATAATCTCCTGTGTGAAATAACATAAAAAGATAACAAGTAAAGCCAATGATGAAACGTTCAAAATTTCAATTATATCGCCAATAGTATATAATGTTTGTTCTGCAAGAAAGCATATGTTCTCATGCAAATGTGAGTGAACAGTTAATCAGGTGCGCTAGTTTCATTCTTTAATAAGCACCAACGCCTCAAGTAACGAAACATTTCGGAAAAAAAGTAGATTCAAAAACTACGACTTTAAACAAGCTAAAGTTTGGTATAAAAAAGAACAGGCTAGATTTTATAAATTAATCTCAACAAAAATTGCCTCGGCCAATTCTAATCTACTGCTTCCTTAATCAAATTTCCAAACTTCTATTTTATTGTCTCCATCCTTTTTCACTCCCATCTTGAAAATTTGTTGCCCAATATCACTACTTATATTTTTTGTCCTCTTCATTTTAAAATTAGGGCATTTCCCTTCAACATGCCTCCATAAATGAGTAGTTCCATAGCTTCCGGCTCCTTCAAACTTCTTTTCACAATAATGACAAATAGCAAATGTTCCATTCTTCTCATATTTCTTATCAAAATAGGCCCATACACCGGATGTCATTTTCCTTTTTTTGATAATGTACCATCTGGAGATTCTCCTTCTTTAGCAGTCGAATTTTTATTATCTTTTCCATCTCCACTTTGTTCATTTACATTTAGTAATGAACTTGCATGATCCATCTGTGAAAAAAAATTAAATTATAAATATAAAATGTTATAACTAGTATAAATCAATTTTATTTATAAAAGTGGTATCAACTATCAACAAATATTATTAATTGACACTTTGACGGTACCTATTCTTTCCGAGATGCAAATTTCCTTCGCCATAACACAAATTTTTATAGCTCAATCACTGCATAATTTCATTATTATAAAATTTTTTACATTATCATCCAAGTATAAATAATCAAACTTTATAAAATAATAAGAATTAATCCTAGATATAAAATAAATTAAATTTACGATAAATTAAGTGATATATACGCGACGGCAAAGGGCGGCGGTTCAACGGAGTCCGGCGGCGTCGCGGCTGCAGTCCGGCGGCAGAGGCAGGGCAGACGAGGCACTGAGGCAGGCAGTGATAAAAGTTTAGGGTGGCGGTCCGGCGAGAGGCTGGAGCGGCAGAGGCGGGAGCGGCGAATGGAGGGAAGCCGAGGCAGGCGATGGTGGATCTTCACAAGGCGCGCAGAGGGTGGCGGAGACACGAGCAGATGGTGGCGGTCCGGTGGAGGCAGGCGGTGCAAGCTGGGAGCGGAGGCCGGCGGTCCAAGCTGGGAGCGGAGGCAGCGACGGCGGACGCAGCGCGCAAAGGTGGCGGAGCGGAGGCAGCGTGTCGCGACGGTGGCGGTTCGGCGGAGGCAAGGGAGGGTGGGTGAGGGCGGCAAAGGGCGGCGGCAAGAGGCGGCGGCGGCGGCCTATGAACAGTGGGTTTTTTGGTTAGGGTTTAGTTTCTTTGTTAGGGTTTTGAAATTTGGATTTGATTTTGGACAGTCCACAAACATTGTTCGGGCCCGACGGACAAGTCGGACATTAACTCGGTCGGATAAGTTTTACCCGATAAAATTTTGGACAAATGCGGACAATAATTTATCCGACGTCCGTCCGACTGATGCCCACCCCTAATTATATCTATAACATTGCACACAAGAAGCTGTCTAGGTGACCACAGATGTGCCAACAAGAATAGAATCACCAATTATTTTGCAGTTTCCTAGGCTCTTCAACATGAAAGTACAAATGCTTCAACACTCGGAAAAAGAAATGGTACCCCAATAATTTTGTATATGCAATGTTCATGATAGTTCGCTCTCAGGATGTGCTTGGTTCCATGAAAAAAATGAAAAAAAAACTTTTTCAATTGATAAACCAAGTGACACCCATATAAATTTGTTCATAAAAAAGAAAATTCGTGGGAGGTCGGGAAGAAATTTCTTATAAGATCTTCAAGGGATGCCAGAAATCATATTTCTTTCTCCCAACCAAGCACTTAGAAGTTCGAAGAAAACAAACAAGCACATTGAAGATGACAAGAAAGCAAAATTTTGTCTGCTCAATAACACACCCTTATGAAAGAAAATTTATCACTAAAACGACGAATGGAAGTTCTTGGCAGCTGATAAACCTAAGACACGAAAATGTATAACGCCAATTTCAGCGAGTTGACAGCTAACATGCATCCACCCACACTGCAGCACATTGTATGAAAAGGGTTTTGGCATTACAAAACCTTCATAAAAAGGGACTCATCCAATCAGAAAAAACCCTCAATTTAGATACCATTTGTCTTTTTAACAATTATCAATACCTTATCTCCTGTAACGAAGAGTACTACTATAAGAAGGCACAGCCCAAAGTTTCAACAGAGCTTTGAAATAAATCTATCATTAGCACGTACATGTGTGAGATTGATTTATAATACTTGTGGCAACAACCTTGCCCTCTGACAATATTATAGGATGGATGTAACAACATATATACATATATTCTCAACAAAATTTCTTCAAGAGGAATAATATACTGCCAATCCCACTTGATCACACAGTTGGAGGGGGCCAACTAGCATCAAAAAGCCCTTCTCCGTTCAATCAACAGATTCCATCTGCTACACAGTCCAACTTAGCATTGACCACCCTAACAAGTCAACCTTGACCATAGCCTATGTGATAGTCACTTTTACCACCATTTTCAGGGAGACATTGTCTCATTACAATTATAGCACACAAGCAAACCCCCGATATGAACCGTCTTAACAATGTGGGCAAAACTTTCTATGCAGCAGTCGCATGTAGCATTCACCTTCTCCAATGAATTATGGAATGTGAAATAAATGCTTGCTATAGTTGACAAAACTGTTCAAATTCACACTACCAAGGGGCACTAGCAAACCCCATTGGGCCTTTCCTTGCCTTTAGAAATCTTCTTTTGGGATTCCACGTCATAATGAACAAAAGCAGCATCCACTGCCTAATTGAACAATTGGCAAATTAATTGTGTTTGTTTGGAACGCAGTTAGCAAAGAATAGATCAAGAAGGTAATAACTAAATGCAGCTAAAGACTTGACAGCTTTTCAAGAGATACAGTATCCTTCATCTTAGTGCTTAGGACAAATGAGAATTAGTACCTGCATCATTGGTCGAACCAGGAGGCCTACTTGATTCCTGTAATCTGAATGTATTGCATCTTCCAGTGCCTGAAAGTAGAGCAAGGTCATGTCACAATATGCATGGCAAAGCTCACAAGTAAAATACATGACAGAAGCACTACAGTAGATGTTCCATCAAATGAATTACAATAATCTAATAATCAATGATGACAAACGCAATAAATCATGGATTAAAAAATTTATTCATTGAAGTTTACCTCAAGTTTGGAATAGATGCTTGACAAGGCATCCTTCACCCTCTCTACCTAAAAAAAACAATTAAAGTGGGTATTTATGGATAGAATGTAGTTTGGCTTGCAAAAAAGTGTAAAAAGAACAGTCATATGGACATTATCAATGATTAAGTCATAATAGTGACAAGTGATGATGATGATGACAATCATCATAGTGACAGCGAGCTACAATGCTCATGAGGGCTCGTTCATAACAAATCTAAAAATGTCAACAACTTCCCATGTAACTTGGTCATGGTCACCCTCAAAGACACATGTATGAGAGGGAAGTTCACATGATCAGCTCATAATTTTCTAACTCTGTATCCGGGCGTTAATGTTTGCAGTTAAGCTTCTCTGTACAGGGAATCAAACTTCCCAAGTACTTTTGTAAAAAATAGTGACCATACTATTATTCTTGAAGCTAATCTTTTCCCCTTTCAAAAGGTCGCACAGGAAAGGATTCGGCATGTGAACTTATCAATTATTATTGCATGCACATGCACTTTGTGTCATCAATTGAATGTAATAATAACAAATAATAGATGTTATAAAATGTATGCTGCCAGCCACTAGCTGAGATAAGGCGGTGACAAAAATGATGTCGATAACGACAGTGACAATGATGGTTGCATTGCTGTCAAAGTTTAATTGATCACATTCAAGGCCTCCAAAGAGCCAGATCTCATAATTCAAAATCTTGAGCTACAACCAAGTAGGCCATCCGAAATGTAATGGAGTCAAAGTTCTATCAAACTGTCTTGCCCATCAAATGTTAAAATAGAAGTAATAATTTACCTTTGACTTCAGATATGAGGTTGTAATTGGATATGATGACCAGAAATGTCGCAGTAGTTCCTCAATAGACACCCAATACTGGAAACAAGAAATTTAGGGTGGAAGTAGGGATACTTTCTATTTCACTAGCATGAACATCATGAATGTAATCGAACAACGTTCAAAATAACTAAACCGTATCAAGTATGAATGGGCCATGAGGCCTGAAATAAATTACTTACATCAAGGAGTTCTTCTTTAGTTCTGTTTGGAAGTTTATCCAAGATGCTACCTTGAGAATCTTTACCAGTTAAAAATCTGTCACCTGAGGTCTGAATCAGTGAATTCATGACCTATAGAACCAAAAGCACTTGCCAGCATTAACAACTAATACACATAATCTTTAACATGCCTCAACTAAGAATAAAGGAATATTCACTAACTTGTCAACTAATAATGAATCAAAATTCATGAACAAAAAATTCAGGGGAATCACTTAAGTGTCTTTGTACCAAAAACGTTACCTTACCATACCCCACATGACAACTGACATTATGTCAAAGGAATGTTTTCATGTTCCCTAAAATCAATATGGTGCAGCATCCATGGCATCTCTTTTTTCTTTTTTAATAACTTTCGTACAAACATCCAGAGCAAGTTTTGTCTGTCTTAAAAAATTTACCTTGAAGGATACTTCATGTTTTACAACTGGATTGTTAAGTCCTTCAGCTCTGAGTCTTGAAATCTGATGGATCAAGGAATCATATACCTTCTCGGTGCTTAAGTTGAAATTTGTATGGTCTGGCTCTCCTCTATTACTTCCTAATGCACGAAGCGCATTGGCTTGCTGAGAATCAAAATATTCTCGAGGGTCCTGGAACAGGTAATATACTAAGTATCTCTACACTTATCCTTAAAAAAATACATGAACTCCATTCAAACCTTGATACAAAGAGGAGCAACTGGAAGATTTCGAGAACCCTGCAAATCCTCAATTTCTGTCATTTTAAGTACCCTCTCCAAGCGTTTCTTATTAGAGTTCTCATCAGATGATTCAAAGGCTGACTCAGCTGCAAAAAAAGCATTATGGATGAGTTCCAAACTGCATTTCAAGATAAGACATACTACTATCTTGTAAAATCTTCTTCACATCAAGGTTAAAGGGGATCATAATAAAAGATACATAAAATGCGATGGACCAAATTATGATAATCTTATCATCATATCAAACCTCATGGCTGAAAAACCTTGATACATAAGTTTAACAGGAGCCTTAAAGTGACACTAATGACATTAATCCTTAATGAGTAGGCAATGGACCACCTACTTCCTAAACAAAAGTGTCATAGAGCTGCTGATGCAGGACAAGTATAGGGAATTTTATTTTAGTTTTAACTCAATTCAGGAATTTTTGGTAAGAATATGAGAGCTTCTTACCAAAAAAAATGGAGAATATTTTTTGATATCCGGTGGCAGAAAAATTATACCTAATTACCAAAATAGGGGAATATTTCAATAATAACAAGACTACCCTTTGATTAGTTTAGATTAAAAATTAAACTGACTTAATCAAAATTATTTTAAAAATAAATAATAATAATAATTTTTTAAATAATATATAACTATGGCCAATGGTTGGCCGTCAACCACCGACAAACTGAGCGGCCAGATATGGCTCCCTCAAGCTTGGCAATTGAAGCTATTCCCAATTAGTAGTTAAAGATTTGGGGTATTCTCAATTAGAGTGTCTTCTTTAATTGGAGATTGATGGTATTCCTAATTGGAAAGTGTTCCAGTTAGAAATTGAGTTTTCCCAATTTGAGTATATTCCAATTGAAGGTTGTGAATTCCATCAAATGGTTTAAGGTGAGATTATCAGACAATGATGATGTACCGGCTTTACTCGATGTGTATACCCATTATTTGTTATAGTGGATGGTTTGTGTTTTTCCCTCATTTTGGGTGGTCTCGATGTTAAATTAATGTGTCATCTATCTTTTGTCATTTCTTATTTCACCTTGTCAAAAAATACAGTAAGAAAGTGATTGATGATCTCAACAAGTGGGTTATCGGGCTCTCCCCCAACACAAATTGCCATTAAAAATAAGATTACAGATAATGTTCGAAGAATGACCTTGTTTTGACTTTACAAGTGCTTCAGCCACAGTTTTTGTATCTCCCAACTCCACAGCTGAACAAAAGCAGCTAAAACAATATTAAGTATGAAAACCATACCAAAATTAAAATATTACATGTCAAGCCATTAAAGATAAGACAACAGTCAAATGACATAATTATACTTTCACAAATGGAGCAATAGGATTATGTTCTCTGCTTAAATATCAAAAAATTAGTGAACAAAGATGATATCGTGATCAAACAAATTAAGAACATATTGATTGAGAAATTTATGAGGTTGAACAAATTGAGGAACACATGAATGATCAACTACGGTGGCTGTCAAAATCTAGGAATTTTTTGAGCAAAGCAGTTCGTTCGTAATGTATAGCTGCCACGAGTAATTGCTTACCTAAAGTCCTCCCTTCAAGAACAACAGCAGCATGGCGGTTAATATCTTGCATGAGTGTTCTCCTGGACAGTTCAACCTCTGACTCAGAATTCTCTTTGATACCATCACGAAGAATGCCATGGCCCTGCTCAAACAAATATTACAAACAGTTGTCCAGGCGGATAATTTTACTAATGGCAAGGAACTAACTTTACTGAGATACATATCATAAACTTCCAAACAACCTGAAGATGTAAATAATCATCTCCTTCATCAGCAGCCATGTCCACAGTTGGATCAACACGTTGAATCTGTACAGTTAAGTTTTAGTAAATTCTTTCAAATGCATTTCTAGTTCCTTCAAACTGATTAAACAAGAAAAACACCTTTCGACGAGCCTCTCTAGCCAATATATCATCTTTCTTCAAGAAAATAGCAAGTTCATCATCTTCAGCTGCCTCTGCTTCAGCAGTTTGAGAATTTTTGTTTTCAAAAGAAAATCTGCTCGAAAGTATTTCGTCCAGAAATCCTTCTCAGACATCTGAAAACAAGGAAAAAGTAAAATACTCGGTGCACTTGAACAAACTAATGTATTTATTTTAGCTTAGAAGGACAGCCAACTTAACCTTGCCAGGAACATAGTTTAAATAAGCCTGGTGGACAGCTGGTTTTTCAGTAAAAATCTGAAAATTTTAAAATAATAAAATACAGATTAGCAGAAGTTCCATGACATAAAATATAATTTGCACGAGCTGTAAGGAGAAATCCGAAACGACTCTTCCCTAATATATCAAAGGTGGAAAAAGACATACATGAATTACTGGTATATAAAGTAAACCAATTTACACCTGCATAATTGCTTTGAAAAATATTGGAAGACAATGAAACTTATCAGTTGTCTTTCAATATGCATAGTATGTCAAGAATAGCATCAAAGAAATTGGCAGCCTCTATAATTTATACTGCATATCTTTTGGCTACCAAACAGCTTTCATTTTGTGCTAAAAGTGATGGCTAACCATATCTTTTTAAATATAAACATGATACAGATCTATGGCAAAATTTTCCAAAGCATGAGCAAACATAACTAGAGACTATGACCAGAACCAATATATGACAAACCTGATGAATAATCTCTGGCGTCAAATTGAATGTCACTTTATTGGCCTGTCAAAAGTTAAAATGAAGAAATTAGAATTTTCCATGGGTTGAAACAATCTAGACACAATTTTAAACAAGATAATTATATGAATTATATCATACACCTAAATCAATAATCCATTTTCCAACAACTCAAAATCGAAGGACACATGCAAGCAGTGGACAAGGAGATAAGAGAACAGCAGACAAATAATAGTTTTCATTATGTACCCGTCCGTCAGCCAACGGCTTGACAACAGCAAGCATTGCCCCTTTAAAGCCAACCTTCTGTTTTGTAGTATGTGTATCAGTATTAAGCAAATTCTGCATTTGGGCATCAAGATAAAGCCAATACTCAGGACTCAAAAGATTCTCCTATCTTCCCATGAAAACAGGCTTCCCAATAATGAATAAACTTAAAGGTTTATAGATTGTAAATAAAAAATATCCTCATTAACACCAACGCTTTCCAACATGAGTCAAAATATGAATTAGAACATTTAAGCTGACCTTTCTCGTTGCCCAAAACTCAGCTTCTGACAACACACCACTAGTAACAAATTGCTTGTGCAGACTCTGCAATTCGCTGTGAATGAGGACTATCAATGCTATAAATTAAAACAAAACAAACAAGGTAAACTCGAATAAAAAGAACAGGTTCACTACACATAAAAAAGTTCAGTGTCAAATGAATAGCTGACAAATTATGTGAGAACTGCGGTCATAGTTTCAGATAATGATAATAAAAGCAGAGTAACACCTGTCTTCTAACAGTAATTTACACCGGCGCTCCAACTCTGTGGCACTGAGTTGTTCGTCATGGACTGGAACCGAGGCTTTTTTACTTGAGAATCATTTTTCGATAGTTTTGCTGCTTGCTGTTTTGCAAGCACTCTACCTGATCAGACAATATTTGTTAAAAATCATTTTGCATATAAAGAAAGGAAGCACAAAAATGCCAACCAAAGTAAAACGATATTGTAAAAATGAAATTTTATGTTTCTTATTTGTAAGAATCTTATGGAAACAGTTATTATGAAGGTCAATTTTACAAAAAAGAATGATATATTCATCACCACGAACATAAAACCTAATTGAGTCTTACATAATAAGGATAACTTGAAACCAAGTCATAAACCACCTGCTTAACCGAAAAAGGGAAGCATCATTTTCGTTTCTTCCTCACATTTCCATTGATTATTTTTAGTGTGCCTAATTCAACAACGTTTAACTATGTAAGTTTAACAGATGACTGCACTATTGAGACAGGATTCAACCCTCACACAATAAGTGACGAAAAGTACTACCCCACAATCAGTTAAATGAGTTGCAACAAGAGAAGACTCGTATGATACATGTTTAGCTTCAGGATTTTGCAAATGGATTAATCTTAAAAGTTTTCATCAGCCTACTATTATGAAATCAAAATATCTTCACAGACAATTGGCATTTTAATAATCTTGAACTTACTGACAAAATCTCGACAGATATCACGATCACTAAAATTTTCAAACTCAAAATATAACTGATTTCCAGAGACGAAACCTGCACTTTAACAAAAAGGAAGATTAAGAAGTAAAATAAAATATAATATAATGTAAAAGTAAAAAATTCTATGCAGTTTTTGCATCAAATTTACAAAGGGAATAGCCTGAGAATAACAAATAAGAATGCATGTAAGGAAAAACTAGGCAGCCATCTTACACTAAAACTACAAATGTAAAAGCTTGTGAACAACCATAATCATATACAGTGACATTATATTCCATCAAAAAAGGCCATCCAAATTTTAAATATGATCTTGAAATGACTGTACCACTTCTTTTCTTCCACTTTATCCCTAAAAGAGGTTGGGGACATGGATCCTATTCTAGAATTCATATGATTACAAATGGCATAATTTTTTGTGGTTGGATGCCCTTCTTGATGTCAATCTTCCTCTTCTATTTGGTATTAGGACCAGCAATACACGAGCATCGACGAAGTTACCATGAATGAAATATTGCAAAACAAAATGGATTAGTAGAAAAACATAAGGGAGATGCTTCCATAATTCACGACCATAATCAGATTAAGGACGCTAAAAACGTTTCTACTCTTTCATAAACAGACACGTGAAACTCTCCTCTCTCTGACTTGCACCAAAGTCTTACGTGGTTTTGCAGTTCTCATGCCAATCATTTACGACATTAGAGATTGTTGAAGTGTTAGTATGTGTGTGACACTAATTTGATGTTGACTGTTTCCTTCTTGTCTCTAAATTAGAACCTTTAGTTGAAGAGTTGTAGATGTTATCTCTTTGAATCAGGGATCAATTGCACGGTTGCACCTACCTTATCATATATAAAAGATCAACATACAGGGAATAGATAACATTTTCACCCTCTAAATCCCTATTTTGTTTTATCTTCTACCTGCAGTCTTTTTGTATTTCAAAGAGACCATAATTTTCTTCGCACTTTATCTATATGCAAGTGTTAGCACTGTAAGTCTCCGTCAATTCTAACATCTAAAGAAAAATGAGAGAGAGAGAAGCCAATGTGCACAACCATAAAATTGTAATAGAAACCAAGCAAACAAGTCTTTGACAGAAATTAATAGAAAAGGACTTGGATACCTCAGCAGAAAGATTTAGCAAAGTTTGCTTTGACGTGCCTTCCTTACTAAATTTGTGCCCTGAAAACATCTTTGTAAAACACGTGACAAGGAGTAGAAAAAGAAAATAAAAGGCATGCACAATCTTTTATTTTATTATTTCTTCGGTTGTGAGATTACAATGGATGAATGGCAAAAGACCACCTATCCACCAAACTATAATGGGAAATTCCAAATTAGTAACATCATCAGTTCATAAGAATATTTCAGAAATAAGAAATTTAATGCACATGCAAGAAAGACTAAGGACACTAACTACAAATCCAAAGTATATCTATTATAACAAATTTGACAACATCACTATATGGTTTTTTGAGATAGAAACAATAGTATCCCAGTATGCAGTTCACTTTACGATCAAATAATTGAAAACATAACATGCAATAAAATTAACATCTTACAAAGAAAAGAGATAAGAGTCAGAACTATAAGACTACGAAATCTTACCTTTGATGGTATGAAAACTAACATCAAGCATGTTAGATGAACCTGGCTCATTAGGAATGAAAACAAATTGTTCATCCGTCTGCACTCAATTACAAGTAAAATAAACAAACATTAAGATCTAACAGAAACCAAAATAATAATAATAATAAATAATAATAATATAAACATGAGATACACATTGCACGGTGCAATGTCAACTATAAAAATCGAATAAAATAAATTACACATTAAAGAATCACATTATACGGTGTAATGTCAATGCACAGTCTAATGTCAATTATAGAAAAAGAACCAGAACGTAAATTACGGCTCTTTGGTACATGAATTCACCAATTAGAGATAACGGTGGTGTCACCCTATTATAACAAGGACATTGCTAATCGTTTAAAAGATTACATGCTATGGCTACCTCATTTGACGATTGCAGACAAATCTACAATATACTAAATAACAAAATAAAAGTGAAAATACATACTAAAAAAAGCAATAAATTAAAGCTCTTTTTTCAATAAATAAATTCTAGCTCTTGAATCAAGAACGCAGACAGTGCAAGCTGCCGACCATTGCAATGATTTCAACTACTTGCTCCACCCCCGCCACCCCCATTCCGTAATTGCAGACAAGGCCACGTCATTACGAATGCTAATTAGCAAAATCAAAATTAAGCACTCTTAGAACACCAGGGGCCTTGAGACTGCTAATCATCCTCCTCTCAATGAGTACACGAAGTTGCTACCATCATTCCAAAATTGCAAGCAAAACCAACTGCATTAATAAACTAAATAGCCAAAATCGAAATTGCTACCCTATCCCCACATTTGTAAACAAACCCACCGCACTACGAATGCTAAATAGCAGAGAGAGAGAGAGAGAAGGAAAAGAAAGTCACGATTCAGCCTCACCATTTGAAGAACGCCCGGAATCCCAGGCTGCTTGAGCTGAGGTTTGTACTTGGCGCGCATGTTCAGAAACCCCATTGCGAGGGCCCGATCAGGACCGGCGAGAATCGGCGGATCGAAGGGGAACGACTGCCCTCCGTTTTTTAAAGCAGCAGTCCGTCGTCCATGGGAAGATTAGGTGAACGGAGGCGGCGGATTCGAGGTCTCTGAAGCCGGCGGCCGGAGCGGTTGGGGACGGCGGAGAGCGGGTGCACCGCCAGCCGCCGGCGAGGATCTTGGCCGACCTCCGACGCAGTTTACTCTGGGAGTCGGTAAACGGAGGAACGAGACTCGCGGAGACCTCGCACTCGTTCTGCCTTACGAAAGTTGGACTTTATATAAGCTCTCCTTCAACTCGCCCCTAATACTTGTTGATTGAATAGAGTCTTGTACAAAGCTGGACTTGATTGGATTCTACAAGTTTTAACAATAAATTAGCCTAATATAACCCACACAATGTGCGGGTATGATCTTATTTGATGATAAGCTTAACAAGCTTAAAAACAAACTTCTACTCAATTACATTTGACTATCTTGATCTTTTCGGTGTAAAGCCTTCGTCTTCATGTGTAATCGTTTGGTTCTAAGTAGTTTAAGTTCAATTGTGTTGGGCCCTATGAGCTCTAAAAGAAACTTTAAACAAATTTTACTATTAATATATATACAAGTTACTAATATCATTTATAGTCAGAGAGCCGATTTCCTGCGCCAAAGGCCGGAAATCGGCTTCTCGCCACAATGATCTGGGCCGTCCGATTAAAAGACCCAGATTTATTAGTTTTTAAAAAAAAAAAATTTAATTTGATCGGGACCGTCCGATTAGAAGGACGGTCCAGATCATATGAAGGGCGGAGGCGAAGCGCCACCGCCGTGGCGGGGAGGGTGGCCGACCCTTTGCCTCGGCGCCCGCCACGGCCCCGGCCCCGCCCCGGCCAGATCTGGCCACCGCCAGATGCGGGCAGTGGCAGCCGCGGCCGGATCTAGTCGGCGGCGGCCAGATTTGGCCACGGCTGCCCGCCCGCATCTGGCGGCGGCCAGATCTGGGCGGGGCGCTGCTCCGCCGCGTCGTCACCCCACCCTCTTGGCCGCCACCCCTTCGCGAGGCTCCCCCTCCCTCCTCCTCGCTCCCCGCCGCGGACGCCGCCCAGCCGCAGATGCCCATCCGCCCCCCTCCCCATCGACCCCGTCGCGGCCGGGCGGGGGTGGGCGAGGGCCGGGCGAGGCGACATGGGGGGCGGAGGCGGCGCGCCGCGACCACCCGGCGGCCAGATCTGGGCGCGGTGCTCCGCCTCCGCCCCCCCCATGCCGCCCTCGCCCGGCCTCGCCCACCCCCCTGCCGGCCGCGACGGGGTCGATGGGGAGCGGGGCGGATGGGCGTCCGCGGCTGGGCGGCATCCGCGGCGGGGGAGCGAGGAGGGAGGGAGGGGCGACGCGGCACGGGAGGAGAGGGGAGGTGCTACGGGCGGCGACGGGGGCGACGCGGCGGTGGGCGGGGGTATTTTTGGAAATTTTTTTTAATAAGGGATCTGGGCCGTCCTTATAATCAGACGACCCAGAGAAGAGCTTGGGGCAGGAAATTTTTCTGCCCCTTGCTCTTCTTCACTTTTAATATATAATTTACCCAACAAATGAGATCTCTTCCTGATCAGATCACTTATAAGACTTGCATTTTGCAATATTATCCGACCACTTAAGGGCCTAGCATTTTGCAATATCTTGCCATGACTTGCCTTGATATGCTGTTAATTATTTAGGCTCTGCTCAATTTTAGCAATGTCCTACAAACCGGCATTGGGCTCTAGACAAATGAACGAACTATTTGATATGTTAAACATACAATTTCTGGGGGCATTGTATCCATCTATAGTAAGCATAGTTAATGAATGAACAAACTATTTGATATGTTAAACATACGATTTCTCGGGGCATTGTATCCATCTATAGTAAGCATTGTTAATGAAAACAAACAAGTAAACTTGCTAATGCAACTTCTAATTTTTGTGTATCCTATCAAATTTGACGTGCATATATTAATTTAGGGTTAGGAGACCATCTGCTCACGTTGTTACCCTTGTAAAATTTCTTTGTAAAATTTCACGTTGTCCTAATTCTACAAAAATAATTTGTTTGACATTTCTCCTTTTACTTGGTGTCCAGCTTCTCAAGAAATAAGATTGTCCCATTATTAGCCTATTTACAAGTCACCAAAGTTATTCATAACCGATATGGGATAAACCCAACACCGGAATCACTTCTTAAATTCTTTGTAATACATCATAGTCAATGACAGATTTTGTGTTATGCTTAGAGTTTGAGATAAATCAAATTGTGTGGAACCCATTAATTGTATTTAGTTATTCTGGCAACAGAATCAAAACTCAGTATCATTGAGAAGTGTTCTAAAACAATGATCGTGATCATCATCAATAATGATAGAGGCCCATAAGATCGTTGTTCATTTGGACACGAATCTTTCTTCTCCAGACACTTGATCAGTCAACAAACTGCAACTAAAGAAATTTATTGTTCATTAAAGTTCTACAATTATCTGAATGACACTCATTTTGAAAAAAATCCTTAAAAATCACCTCATTTTTTGTTTGGTGAGCAGGAGGAACTGCAGTATAACTAGCAAGAACTCTTGTTGTGAAACAGCTAAAAAATATGACAAATTTACACTAATTGAAATGCTTGTGACGATTTCCTTAAAAAGAATAAGCTAAATGCAATCTATAATAGCTATTTATTTTAAAGCAATCTATAATAACTTCAGATGCAAGCTCAGACGGTAATGGAACACTCAGTTAAAAGGTGAAAGCTAAATGTAGCATTAAATTGGGAAAGGGATGAAAATTACCTTGCGTCCAACCAAATCATAAGTGACGATCACTTTGCTTGGCCTTGCCCGGTCAGCATCTTCAATTTCTTGTTGCTTCTTCCTTGAAAAAATTCAAAGATGTTAATTAACATGAAAAGAGAAGATAATTGCATCTGTAAAATGTAAAACGAACAAACTTTAAATAATCAAAACAAAGAAAGTGGTAAATCAGTTACTTAAGCTTAGAATAAAAGTGAAGAGCTTTTTGCTGAAAAGAAGGATGGGTAACACCTCCCACAGTTAATGATATCGTCATTATTCCCTACTGCTAGTCATCATTATACAATGCCTCAAAATTGCATCTTCAATCAAGAAGGAAAAGAAACTCATTAAGAGTCATCCCATTCTTCCCGACAAGACAAGAGAGTGGATGAAGGAGTGCGTGTCCCATGTCCCCACCTTCTTGGATCTGATGGAGGAGAGTGTATACCGTGACTACACCCTCGAGTCCCTTCCCTACCGCTGCTGGAGGATATTGGAACTCCTCTTTGGAGAAGAGGAAGAAGTAGGGGACAGGGAATGGATCAGACGGTTTTCCTAGAGGGGAAGGGATGCTCCTTTTGGAACCGAGGGCGTGTGGAGTCGGCAAAGAGGCGTCAATTTTGGGGGAGGATGCACGAGAGCAATTGAACGAGCGACAACGGTGCTTTCGATGTTAGGGAATGAAAGTTTCTTACTCTTAATGCAGAAGGCTGCCCTATTGACAGGAGTGAAGTCTTACTAAGGTAGTGATACTGGTGCGGTTGGATCACCTCAATTTTAGGGAGTTAATGCTTGTTGGGTATGCTTGCCTGGTATTTTAGTTTGACACTGCTTCAAAAGAAAGGAACCGAAGTACTGTGAGCTAAGCTTTGAGAGGGAAAGAAGACGGCAAGAGATGCAATGATTGAGGCAGCTCTGGAATTAATTTGCACTCAGCAAAGTACGAGAGGCTATCAACTTCTCCCTTTTATAGGTAAGAGGGAATGGTGGCTTTTTTTAAAAAAATTGAATATAAATTAACCGTGACTTAAACTCAAATTATGCATGACGAGATCCTTGACGACATTGATTGGAATTTATAAAAAAACATAATATTTGTGAATATAAAACATTTATTTATTTATTAGGTATATTTTTTGTCAAATCCTATTTGAATTTTACAATTCATGTATAATTTTTGGTATAAAATTTACCACATTTTAGAGAGTTTTTTATTTATTACTTAGTCCATCAATAAAGAGCAAGGCATCGATCTTGGCCATTAGAATGTTAAACCACGTGAATTTTATCTTATCTTTTTAGTGTATTATTAGTGTATTTCAACTATGTATCAATAAAGAGCAAGACATCTTGGCCCTTAGAATGTTAAACAACCTTTGTTAACTATCATATTTTGCTATTTGTTGCGTTTTTTGCAACAGGTACTGAAAACGCTTTAGTTCGGTGGCCAGTTTATGATGGTGTCGCTTATAAATCATTTTTATTTTGAGTGAGCAATGACAGAAGATAAGAAGGGATGGATCAAAAAATTTGATGGAAGGAACTTCCCATGGTAGAAGATATGGAGGGCTTATAAACCATTGACATATATGAAGTCGAAAAGTTGACAATTGAGGAGTGAGTATTCTTGAATAGAGAAGCTTTGGCGCAGATTTGATTGAGCTTGATTGGAAAGTACTACTTCAGGTTTGATGTCTATTTTATCTAGATTACACGAAGAGTCTTCTACTTCGAATAGGTTTTTCTTGTTTAGAAGTTGACCAATCTTGTATGTTTGAAACAACTTTGATTTTTTATCATTTGAATGATTTTAATATTGTTTAGAATCAACTTGAATCCTTTGATGCTATATTTTCTAATGATATTAAGGCTCTGATATTTCTATATTCATTACAGAATAATTAGAAGGTTGCGGTGATGGTTATTCGTAATGCTTCAAAGCATTGTAAAGAATAATGAGTTCTTAAGTAGGGACATGGAGGATAGTTTCACAGCTGCGGTACTATTAGTAAAAATGCTAGAGGCGGGACAAAGGCAAAAATATTAATGGGAAATCATATGGACGGAGAGGTTCGTAGGAGAAATTGAAAATACTATGCTAGTCCTCCAAGGCTAAAGAACATGTTAGAAAAGATCATCCTAAGTGAGAAAGGTGGAGATGAGTAAATGTTACCATGGGTGAAGACTACGAAAACGTATGTTTATTTCTTCGTATAGACATGCCATCAAATTTGTGGTTCGTGCAATCCGGTACCGTATTCTATTATACTGCTTGTAACATTTCTGTTGAATGTGACTTAAGGCATGTGAATATTGCTTATTGGTAATAACAGGAAATGTAAGATCATGGCCAAGAGAACTATCTTGTTGAAGTTGCATGGTGGTGGTCAACTCTTTCTGCAAGAGGTAAGACATATACCTAATTTGATGAAGTATCCATTAGTAAGTTGTATGGTGATGGCTATAATGTCTACTTTTGTCAAAATCAGTTGAAAATTTACAAGGGTGCAATGATAATGTCTAAGGGTGTGAGTAAGCGATGACATTGACTTATTTGAAGATTTGTTTCCTTAAAAAGTAAAAAAAGTACTTACAGTGGATAGAGTAACATCCATTCGTGATTCTTGAATTTGTGCCATCGTAAATAAATCTAAGGTCTTTGGAGCATTCAAAATGTA
Source organism: Piper betle (assembly GCA_033002965.1). Classification (NCBI taxonomy): domain Eukaryota; kingdom Viridiplantae; phylum Streptophyta; class Magnoliopsida; order Piperales; family Piperaceae; genus Piper; species Piper betle. The sequence goes on from JAURVB010007689.1 coordinate 20,884, forward strand.
TATAACTCTTATAGGGAATTAAACAAGTTTGAAGCTTGATAAGCATGGTGTTTAGAAAAACACCTACATTTAGCTTGAGTTTTAGCACGAGTCTTGAAGATCAAAATTTATTTTGAGGTAAGCCAAAGGGGGGGAGGGTGGTTGAGTTAACCCTACATATTTTTGTGATTAATTGTATTTCAAGTCTCTTTTAGGAGCCTATAAGGCTTAACATAAAGATTTTGAATCTTTTTAAGTAATTGAGACTCACGATTCATGTGACTTAAATCAATTGACAATTGTGCATTGTACGCCAGAAATGTGTGACAACTCAAGGCGTGCACATAGGGGAGGTAGGAAGAAATGTAATTCTAAACGGGTAGTAAAAGGGTTTGGTTAGAGGGATAATATTGTCTTTCTCAAAAGGATTTTGCCCTCGAGCTTGAATTGAGAGCAGTGAAGCGACCTCTAAGACGGAAATATTACTTGAGGTAAAAAAACAAGATGTGTTTATTTTGTGCGGAAAATATTAGGAAGATGCTAGAGAGATCCAATTTGTACAAATAAATTTAAGAAATGTTGTAGATTGTAAAATGCTCGACAACAATACCTGTGAAAAGGTAAAGGCCAACAATGGCTTCGTGTAGCATGTTGTAGAGTTTATCACGCCTGACCTAATCTAGCCAAGCTTCATTGCCTTGTTAAGTGGAGCTGGTCTCAACAAATTTGTCAACGATAAGTCGACCACTGCGGTTGATGGTAGGAGGACGTTGCTACAGTCAATCTTGCAAGAATCCATTTTTTTAATAAATGGAATAAATCAAAATTTAATAAGTGAACTCAAAAGATAAGGTCTTATCATCATAAAAAATCTTGTTTTAGTAAATATTTTTTGACTTCCTTCACTTTTTGTAGATAAGATCTTGAAGACTTTTTTTGTGAAAAGCATTATATTATATATGTATTAGCCGTTGACGTTAGAAAAAATAAATACGTTTTATCCACTTCGGAGAAAAAATAATATAATATAAACTATATAATCAACTGATTTTTCAACCAGGCGTACACATAAAGGGCATACTTTCAAAATTTTCATTCAGCTGTAAACTTTTGTTAGAATATCAACTATTTTTAAATTTTGCCAAACCATTTAAATTACAAGGCTGCAATTTTTTTAAATAGTCAAAACTACCTACATCATTAAACCATTCTTATAATCAAAGAACTTATATTATATAAAAGCTGATACTAAGGGGTACTGAAAGTGGCAATATACTTATACATTTAAACTGTGAATTTATATTAATGAGTTAATGAAATTAATTTTTAAGCATTAAATGCATTCACACATTTTTTATACGATTTACTGTTAAAAAAACAACATACCTCTCACTCTATATAAATCTCATTCAGTGGCTTGAGTATATAGTATAGAAGAGATTCCCACTATGTTTACAAGTTAAACTCATTAATAAGTATAATCTTATTTATAGTAGATTAACGGTGAAATACTAATCATTTATACTTCCAACCTATTTTAACAGTGCACGGTAAAACCCCCTAATTATTCTTTTTACACCATCTTCCCTCCATCTTGCTCTTGGCCGACGTTGTGCCCCCTCTCAGCACCGGCCATGGCAGGCAGTTTCATTGCTGGCTCTGGCAGAGCGCACATGATCATCACCGTCGTACTCTTCCTTCTCGTCGTCGCATTCCTTCTCACGATCCTTTTACTCTCGGGCGACTTCACCGGCCTCTTTGTGCTCGTCTTGATAGCGCCGCTCGCCCTCATCTTCCTTGCCCTCATCTCCCTCGCCGTATTTGCACGGATTTATTTAGCTGTTACCCCGGCAGCCGGCAACATCAACGTCGAGGAGATCACCGACGATGAAGAAGCCCTTGCCTGCGACCGGCTTCGAGTTGGCCCATCAAGACTGGTTCCCGCCGGCGGCCACGAATCTGGAGCTTAGCCCCTCTACGTTCCAGGCTCGATGAAGGAAGGAAAGGATGAGTGCACTCCTAAGTTTCCAAATGGCGGCGTTCTTGTTGTTAGTTTCTTATACTTTCTTGTGCCTTCAACCTGCATCTTTTCTCCTTTTCTGATCTCTAGTTTACTTCTTTTTTGGTTTGGAAAAACTGATTTCTGGGTTTCCCAATAACCAGATTTTGATCTGTATTTTGTTTGAGCAGTGTGCTTGACTGGAGCAAGATCACTTTTGCTAATTGCATGCATGAGCTTGGACTTGGAAATTATTGTTTTTTCATCTTCCCAGTTGCCACAATTTGTATGATCATGTTCATTAATAGGCCGCCCGAACTTGCGAACTGTTTCATTAACTTTTATTGAATGAATTAGTGTTCTGTTTGTGATTTTTGTTCATTCTATATGTATATGTCTATTCAATCTACTATACTGCATGTGTTAAGTTATAGGTGTAGAGTTTATTAATATGAATAAATAAAACATCTTCATTCTTCAAACTAGACCAAATTACTTTTATTATCCAATTATTTGCATAATTACAAGAAGAGGTACACTTCAGGACGATGATGAGGTGAAGCATTCCTTAATTTAACCAAGCACAAATATAAAAAATAATTTTTTTACCGGGAGACAATTTTTTGATATTACTAGTGGTTGGAAAATAAGAATTAATTTCTAAAAGAAAATAAAATATAAGTTGTGTAAACTATCTTTGCTTAATCGGCACGGCCACCTAGTGGCAGGCCTTTGGTCGCTACCATGCTTTCTTTAAAAAATTTTTATAGTGTAATTTTAATTAATTCAAGTTAATTTTATTTAATTTTGTTAACTCATAGCGTAACAAGAGATATTCTTGTCATTATTAAAATGTTTCCCCTTTTTGTAGTAATAAAAATTATATAAAGAAAAGTAAATATCACTTGGCCTTCTTGGAATAAATATTTTATTACTTAGCCTCCCTCATTTTCAAAAATATATTGCTTAAACACCTTAAAACTAACATTGTTAAACAATCATAATCAAGTGATGATATGGCGGGCTTAAAATAAATTTATTGTAAGTGTGACAATGCTACATAAGAAAATAAATTAACTAAAAAACATAAAAAATACAATTTTTAAATAAAAGTAGACATAAATAATAATTTTTTTATTTTTTATAATTTCCTACTATACCACTAATTTTTAACCCATAAATGAAAAAAATAATAATAAAAATTTTGTCCTTATATAAAGATCAAAAAATAGCATTGATGGGAAATTAATTAAAATAATAATTTATTTATATAATTATTATATGTTTTATTTTAGTAGATACATTTTATTTTATATTATTTATTATATATATATATATATTAATTACTTCTAATGATTTTAATATTAAAAAAGTGTTTTATAACGGTGTCTTTTTCACTTCATCAATTAACAAGTAGCAAATTTATCTCGTTATCACTTAATAATTGTGTTTGTATAACAGCGTTAGTTTTAAAGGTGATTAAACGTTTTTTTAAAATGAGGGGAGGTAAGTGATTAGTTGAAATATGGCTGAATGATGATTTGCCTTAATTTAGAGGGACTAAAATATATTTTGCTTAAAAAATTATGGGAAAAAAATGAAATATAAAGCCATGCATAAAAATCATGAAGGGTGATATCATTGTGTTTATTTGGCAAGCTGTTACTAGGCGTACAATCGACTTAGTATGGGTAGGAGGAGTACGTAAAATAATTTCACGATAGCGCATATTTTTATATATTGGAAGCTTGCGGTATTCAAGCCACTCATTACTATCGCTTCTTGCTCCACTCCCCCTCGTTCTGGGCGGCGGCCATGGCTCAATCCATCAACGCAATAATCTTGTTCGTCATCTTAGTTCTCACGGCAATTTTCCGCTCATTGCTCTACATCGGCGCTTTCTCCGGTCGATTTGACGTCGTCTTGGTAGCAATCTTGGCCATCATCTTCCTCGCGTTGATCTCCCTCGCCACCTATCGACTGTTCAACACACCTATTCTCCGATCAACCATGTTCTTGGCGGCGGCGATGGTCGACCTCGTCGACAGAACGCACATCAAGATTCTCGCACTTCTCCTTGTCGGGGCATTTCTCCGCACATTGTTCTTCCTCGGCTGCTTCACCGGCCGATTGGTGGTTGTCTTGATGGCAATAGTGGCCAGCATCTTCTTCGCAGGGATCTACTTCGTCGTCTTTCTATCGCGTAATGCACCTGTTCCCCAGCCTACCGATGACGACAACAATGAGGAGGACGGTGGTGATGAAGAAGGCCCAGTGGCCAGGAATGATCACGACATCGAGAATACTCCTACAGCTGCAGATCATGAGGTAGATATCGATGATCAAGATCATGAACCGCCGGCCAGGGATGATCCCAGCATGCAAAGTTCTACGTCTGATCATGCAGAGGCCGTTGAGTGGGGTGTAGAAGATCATGATCAAGATCATGACCCGCCGACAAGAGATGATCACGTCGACATGCCGAGCAATGCATCTGAACATGAGGTAGATGATGACCAAGATCACCATGACCCGCCAACACAAGATGATCAAGTTGACATGCCGAGCACTGAGTTTGATCATGAGGTAGATGATGATCAAGATCATGATGACCCGCCAACAAGAGATGATCACGACGGGCAGAGTACTGTTACTGCGCCTGATCACGAGGTAGGTGATGATCAAGATGTCGAGCTCGCCTCCTCGGCCGAATCACTGCCGGAGACCATCAGTCCGGAGCTTAGCTCTCTTCCCTCTACATTCCTACCGCGGTGAAAGAATGAGAAGATCGCAATATACTGACCACGGTGAACTTGTTAATTTCTTGGACGATCGCTCTTGCACCTGGCCAATTCCATCTCTTGTTCTCAGAACGGTTTTCCTTCTTTCTGTCGATTTTCAATTCTCTGTCTTCCCGAAAGACGAGACTTTGGTCCCTTAGTAGATCATTTAGTGCAATAGCAGTAGATTTCTTGATGGACTTTTCGTAGATGTTGTTTTGATGGTGCTATCTTTCTCATGAGTTGGTGGATGCATGCATGGAGTTGTAAAATTACCATAAGGCTTCGTTTCTTCTGATCGAGTTGGTGATTTTCTGGGTTCTTTATTCTGTTCGGAAGGATCTGTAATTGTATGCTTGCAACCATTTCGTGAATGATTAGAGTTTTGGAGAATAGTTATGCTCGGTTTCTGTCATCTAAGCATGTGTCCGAGTTTGTGCAATCTTGCTCATGGGACACTGTTTACAATGTGAAACCAGAACTTGTTCTAGCTTCGTTCTGCAATGTGTGGATTTGTGGCATTGGAGGTCTGAACACGGAATTGGATTTGAAGTTGAGATCATCAAATGTTGTGAGCCTGAAATTTGTAATCGAATGTCAGTTTGGTTTCTCAGCTGCTTGGCCGATATCTCGTTTAGATTCTTCCCAGGCATGGACTCAGAAAGTTCCCTCGTAGCTTCGAAACTATTTCATCAAAATATCGTCTTAGATTCCTTGTGGATTTGTTGCAATCACTGGCAATAGTCGAGGTAGCTTCTCAATTAGTTCTGTATACAAATTAAGCCCATGATATTATCGATTTGAAAGTGGTTTGTTCTGTTCAAGAAAGTTTATTGATCATGTCCTGGGTACTACTGATGTAAACGTGTGAATTACTTCCTTTTTCACTTCAATAATATCGAATCAGGTGATTTCTAATTGGCTGATATTTTTGTTTGGTACTATGAACATTTGAAGTCCAGGCCACTACCATATACACATATGCGTGTATTTGAATACCAGCTTTAGATGGCTCAATTAACAATTTTTTTGGATGATTCATTATACTTATTTTAATGTTAGCTTAAACTTTATATCCAACATTTAAGTGTGTGCATTGGAAAAAGTAATTAAAATTTAGTTATTGAATAGGGTATACGATCAATGGCATTGCGTGTTCTTCATGTATTGATGTGTGTGTATTTTCACCGGTCTAAAATTATTTTAATGCTTAACCGATGCTTATGTAATGTTAAAATAGATGTTTTTTTTCACGCAAAAATTAACAAAGTATTTGCTTATTTTTTATTATTTATTTCTTAAGAATGAAATATTGCCCTATTAGCTATAAAAAAAAGCCCATGGAGGCTTGTGGTGTTTGGGCTGAACTCGGGGCCCAGCAATTTAAAAAAATGCCGATTCTCGGTTTTTTTAATTAAAATAGAGCGAGTTGAATGACAAACACTTATAATTTACCTCTCCTACATTTTGATCAAAGCAAAAAAAAAGAGAAAAAAATAGTTATAGTTCAAGAAACTTGATTAATACTCGTTCCCTTGCTTATTTCGCCTTTAAGAGCGTCATCAAGTTAAGTTAGTTTCAATATTTTGCTATTTTCTTTTTATTATTCCATATAATAAAAGTCTAAATATATGTGCAATTATCGTATATATTCCCATAAACGCGTGGCTACTTATGATTAAGCCAACTGTTACGTGTAAAGATCTAGGCCGATTGCCCAAACAAATCGAATAATTTGTCGATCTCTAATGTTTTTACCTCAGGTTTTGAGACTAGTTAATTAGGCCGACATTATTTCTCTGATCATGATTCATCAATTTATTTGTTTCAAGCCGAATGTTTATTTGAACAAACAAAAAAAGTACAGGTGCAAACACTTAGTCTAAGTGTTTATGCTTGGCCTAATATGTTTGTTTCATTCAAAAGCATTATCCTTGGGAGCTAGCCAGCTAGGTCTGAACGGGCAACCGACCAAGAAATGCGATCTGGCCCGTCCATTCCCCGGACCAAGCAGGGCAAGCCGGTCGGCCCGTTTACCCGTTCTTCTCCCCTAGAGCCTAAAACCCTTGTCATCAACGGTTTAAACCTTAACTCCTCCAGCCGCCGACCTCCGCCCCGCCCCCGCCGGCCATTCACCACCGCCGACCTCCGCCCCCGCCGGCCATTCACCACCGCCGACCTTGCCCGCCGCGACCGGGCAATCTCCGACTCTTCCATGGCGGCTCCATCCAAGAAGCCCGGCAAGCGCAGCAGCGGCGACCATGGGCTGAAGCCGCGCAGGGTTCCGATGAAATCAAAGAAACCCAACAATCTCGCTCGCGCATCAGACGCCGAAGCCATCCACGTCCAGATAGAGGATGAGGACGCAGATTTTCCTCGAGGTGAATTTCCTATCGGAGATGTAATATTTTCCCATTTTCGCTGTCTTTTTTTCGTTGTTTTCTTTTTGGGGTGTTGCTACAGTCGGTTTGGTGTAGGAGGAGGGAGCAGTTTGAGCAGGGAGGAGGAGGCGGAGGCCCGAGCTAAGGCGGAAGTGGAATTTGAAATGGAACAGAGGCAAGGGAAGAAGAGGAGTAAGCGGGTAACGAAGTCGTCCATAGACGGAGATGATGATACGGTGTCTTTGTTTAGTGGTGGCATCACTGGAAAGCTGCCTAGATATGCAAATAGGATCACTCTCAAGGTGTCTTCAGTTTCATGAATTTGATTGTTGGAATTACTCTTCATACTTCTTTACAGCCTAGATATTGCATTCATGCTTCTTTACAAGCTGTCTTATTTTATGCTTGAAATGATGTTTTTTTAGTATTATTATTGTTGTTATTATTATTTTTCATACAACGTTTTCCGGTAGTTCAATATATCCAGACAAAAACTAAATTTTGTCAATCATGTATTGGAATGTGGCCACAACTCTTTGTGGCAATTTATGATTTTTATTCCTTGTTTTTAGATACTTACAAGTTTGACTTCGGTATTGTATAGATCCATAGGAGAAGCGTAACTCTTTGTGAAGTAGAATAATTTGACTTACTATACTTTACCTAAAGAGGCTACTATTTTATGGGAAATTAAGCATAGATCATAATGAATATCAGGAATAAATTTTTTTATTTGGAAGTTTTCTTACCTGTTGTCTCAACTAACATGAAAAAACTAGCAGATAGTGCTTTTGTCAAGAGTCACCTTCGTCCACCCTCTATGCATTTTGCAAAGAAGATATTCCAACTGATTAAATTTGCATTATGATAATATTAACTGTCACCTTTATTGTTGATAATGGACTTTTTTTATTTTCTGTCGTATGTTTATCTGAGTGTATCTTGTATGTGTGACTTTTTTTGCTCTTAGAACATATCAGAAGGAATGAAACTGTGGGGTGTTGTTGTCGAAGTTAATCAGAAGGATCTTGTGGTGGGTCTTCCAGGTGGGTTGCGGGGTTTTGTTCGCGCTGAAGATGCATCTGATTGTTTCTCAGGAACTAGATTCAAGGTTTTCTTTTATAGGTTATTCCTTTCTAGTTTATATCTTTTCTCTTTGATGGTATATGTTGTTCTTTACTGCTGTTCTATTTCACTTACTCCACTCGGACATCTTAGCTGATATCGTCTTTCATTTACCCAGCATCCAGAATGCAAGTTGCTATCTAGCATTTTCCATGTTGGGCAGCTTGTGTCTTGCATTATTCTACAAGTGGTTGACGAGAAAAGGGAAAATAAAGGAGGGAAAAGGATTTGGCTTTCGCTGCGACTGTCTCTGCTTTATAAAGGCTTTACATTAGATGTTATGCAAAATGGGATGGTATTTTATCATTGCCACAATATAAAATGTGAACAAGTGCAAACATAGTTTTGAATACGTTGATAGAGCTAAATGCATGTATTTTTTTTTTGGTTTTTCTTTGTAGGTCCTTGCTGCGTATGTAAAAAGCGTTGAGGATCATGGTTACATTCTCGATTTTGGATTACCGTCTTTTTCTGGGTTTTGCCCAAGAAAGAAAGGAAATGGTAAGTCAGGCTTATCTCATTGTGATAATTTTCTCTCAGCTGTGCAATTAATAATGTTTATAACACTGTAAATTCTATTCTAGATAATGGCTTTTTACTTGTGTTATTATTGTATGTTTTCTCTTGTTCTCGGGTTGTCACTACACACCTATTCTCATGTGACTTCATCTTGCATGTCTTCTTTTGTTTGGGTTCACTGCACTGTGTGTTTTGTTCAGTTTCATTCCGTTTGGTTTGCTCCAGCCTAGTTAACCATTGTTTTTTGTAAATCGTTACTTATGCCATCATTGTTTTTGTCATCATCATCAGCTTTAGTTCACACACTCTGCTTCAGATTCCAAGTAATTTATACATTTAACATGTACAGAATCTATGTTATCATTCATCCTGACAGCTGCCTCTCTCATAACACCTCATATGTTATGTATAGTAGAATGCTAGAGAGCTGGTTGGGTGGATTCTTATGGTGCAGGCAACACCAATGAAAATGGAAAAAAATGATGATGATGGCATTATATAATGTTGGATTCTTGCTTGAAGGCATTATTTTACCTGTTAATGCGCATCTCTCAACTTCATGTTTATGAATACAAACAGCAGTTTCTGGTGAATACAATAGTTCTAGTATATTTCCTTGCATCATTATGGAACATTACGTGGACGAAGTTTTTAAAAGCCTTGCAGCATTCTTTTCTTAGTTTTTGTTAAGTGAATTAGTTCATGCCTCTAAATGTCTATCCATATTTGTTTCATTTAATAACAATTGTATGCTATTTCCTATATCCGTATGGAAATGTATATTACATCATTGGCATTGTCTTTGACTTATTAATCTTATACATTTCTTTTGCTAATTCTGTATTGACTCATTCTTAAATACGTATTCCTTGTGTCAATATTGTTCTACTAGGCTTCTTTTGTTTTCATATTATCAGTTTTGTCTCCTCTGAGTCTTTACACGCACTGTTGTACAAATGTATTTCTTTCCTTCACGAACTTTTGATAAATGATTTGTAGACTGCACACTGTTTTGAGTTAATTTGTCATTTCACAAATTGTGCCCATGCTCAACAGTCAACACTGCATGGTTGCTTTGCTTTAGGACTTTCTCTTATTATTCATACTCTTGCCACAATATTTATACTCACTATTTAAATCATTACGTCTTTGGCAGACAAGTCTGAAGTTGCCATCCAGACTGGAGGGATGGTTCAAGGTATTGTCAGCAGTATTGATAAAGGTCGAGGGGTTATTTGCATGAGCTGTGACCCAGATTTGGTGACAAAAAGTTTGGTAAGTGGTTAATGTTTTTGGGGTATGATTGATGATTCTATTGTCACTTAAATGTATGAGAAGTGAACATATTCTTGATTCTTATATGTAATTCTTTTGCAGGTCAAAGATCTCAAGGGTCTGTCTATTGATGTGCTTCTTCCTGGGATGATGGTTAATGCCTTTGTCCAGTCTACCCTTGTTAATGGGATAATGATGACATTTCTTACCTACTTTACGGGAACTGTGAGTATTTGTCACCATTTACTGTTTCTCTTTTGTTTTGGAGAGTCAGGATGCTGGTCCACCAAGCTCAAAGTGTGAAACTTGACCGAGTTATTGGTTTAGATAAGGTTTGAATCTATGGCAGTTTTTGGCAATAATGTTATAGAAAGAAATAGGAGGTAAAAATGCTAAAGCAAAAGCATTTCTTTTGTTTAATACTAGGGATTATATCTGAAGAAAATATAGCACATATATGTAGTTGATTCGACCATAAAGGAGTTATTTCCCAAGATAGGAGGAGAGTTAAGGTTAAAAGTTTTGCTTTTATGAAGATGCCATAAAATCAGTTGCTAAGGAGACTATCTTGATCTAAGACTACGTTCTTTGAGAGACAATTTTTGAAATAATTATGGAAGATTAAAAATGTTTTGGTTTATCATTTTGTAATTTATGAGATCGCCTATTAGATATTTCTTATGAACATTTTTTGAAGGAATTTTTTTTTGCACATGATGATGAAGTTTTGTGATCATGTGTTCCACGGCGGTATGATTACGGCTTAAAGATTAGTTGTTGTACCACCATGAAGTGGAGGATACCTTGTTTGATTCTCATCTGTACCTTTATAAGAATGTGCAATATGTGAGCTGAGAATTTGTCTTGCCATTCATTAGATGGTGGTACATTGGTATTTGCTGGACAATTCATGCAACGAATCTTTAGAAGTACTAGAGAATTCTTTCCTGTTAGGGTTGGTTTAATCAAAGTCCATTTTTTTTTGTGTGCTTACAGTCAGTCATCTTTATTGATGTACCATTCTTAAGGGTTGTAAAGATCATATTGAACTCGGAGGTGGGATTCATAGGATTTCATGTGTTCTTTTGAGTGTGAATTTCCTATTCTAGTTCTTTGAAAAATGAGGAAAAAACGACAATACGCTAGCAACTTACCAAAAGGGGAAGCATGAAGTAGATTTTCGATCTATGCTCATTTTTCCGCACAAAGCAAATCTATGCTCATTACATGGGAGCATATTTATAGGGTTATAATACTTTTGGCAGCTTTTTTTGTGTAAGTTGCTAACCGCAAGTCAACAAACTGCAACTTTACACAACAAATGGCCCATATAGGAAGTAGCCTTCAACCTTCCACTGGGATGTTCATAAATTATGGGCTCATATGACATCTCCTGATCACTTATAACTATTTTCACCATCGTAAAAGAATGATCTTGCCAATGCCGAATTGGTTTTTTCCACTTTTTGGATTGACTTCAAAATTTAGTATATTATCCTGTGTCTTAACTCATGGTGTTCTTTACAACTAAAAGATCATCTAATGATCCAAAAAAGTTCAGGGCGTTGATCTAGAGTTGCTCTCTTGGCTATTGATCTTAAATGCGAAATTGACATAATTTGATGGACCTGGTCATTTAATTGGGCCTTAGATTGGTATGATTTCATATGAATGAACTTTTTTTCATCTGCAATGCTTTATAGGAAGGGCAATTTTTTTTCTTGCTGTGGCACTATTTTTTTTAAATAAATAATTTCATTTACAATCTCGGATCTACTAGATAAGAAACAGGTATTTCCCTCTCCTAGACTTCTTATTTGAGTAAGATTGTGTGATGAACTGGAGGATCTCTATTTCTTATGATTGCTACCGAAGTGAAGTGAATTGATTGTTTGTTAAAATGTGTTAGTTTCATTTTCTGCAGAAGTTCTTATGCACATATGTTACTGGTTGCAGGTTGATATTTTCCATTTGCAAGATTCTCTTCCGAATAGAAATTGGAGGGCAGAATATTCTCAGAATAAAAAGGTAATTATATTACTATTAAGCTTTTCACTCTTGCTCTGGTTATAATTTCCATAGTGTATTATTTTTTGAAAATTCTTATCCTTTTTAACAAATTAACATCTGTTTATGTTTGCTATTATGAAAAGATTGGAATCTACTTTGATATTGTTTGGGGGTTGGAACTGCTAGTTACCCAAAAAGTAAGCATGGGGTAATTTCATAGCTCCATTCATCATCATTGTTTACCTGATCTCAAATAATTGGGGTCAGGGAAACAGCTCCTTACCTGCGCTTCATCCAAATGTAGACTAAATTATATCTACACCTAAATAAAGATTTTCTTAGTTCTTTTCTCTAATTGTCATTACCCATGTCCTTGTTGGCCCTTCCGTTGCTTCTTTTTAATCTTATTGTTAAAGTGCATATCCATTCTTTGCAACAGAAGTGCTTTCTTTGCACATACTTTAAACAACTCAGCGACTTTCACAAATCTTATTCACAATAAATATAGTTCCCAACTCTTCTATTCGCAGTAAATAGAACCCCTGACTCATTCTCTTGTAACACTCTCCGGTGCTGTATTTCTATGCCAGGCATTCACCATCTATCATCTCTGTCACCCCCACTTATAACTTTTCTTTATTCTCTTAAAATATGGTGGGGCTGATTCCTTTGCGATTGCATGGTATACCAAAGCGAACTCTGTATTTTACCTATGAACTTCAATCCAATGAGCATCCTATCAAATTTAGAAATTAATTCATTTTTTTATGTTAGCAAAGAGGTAATGACTCCAAGATGAATCTTGATGCGAACTAACAGGAATTATAAGATTTTAAAATGTAAGGTTACTGTTTTCACTCTAAAACTAGCCCTTAGTACTTACTCTTATTGGTCTCAGTGTATAACTTTGTAACTTTCTTTCTTAAGATCCACCAAGAAATATCTGTTTGTAGTTCATCATAAGCCTTTTTAAAATCATTGTAAACTATACGGAGGCTTTGTTTTTTTATCTCAGAATTCTTCCATTAATTATCATGATGATAATAAAATTTCTTATGTCTTTTAATTTTTAATGAGATCAAACCGCCTATCAGAAGCCGCTGAATTTCATTTGATTAAAACTCTTTTCCTTAATTTCATTTAATGGTTCATTACTTTGTTATTTTTTATGAGAGCAACATCGGCACCCTTAATATGCATTGCTCAGACATCTGTGCTAATGTTCATGCATTGCACATCTTGTTTGGAGAGTGTTGGTGTGGGGAAGGGCTTCCAGCCATTTTTGGCTGATCATATTCATGTGGATACTTGATTAGGATCCATGTCCTCAAGCCCCGGGTGGCAAAGAAAGAAGACAAGGACATGCAATGCTCTGACAAATTATGCATATTCTTGAATCAATTAATTCAATGATGATTCTTTATTAACCTTTTGGTTTATTAATTTATGTCTCTCATGTCCTTTTTTTCTTGTTTGATTGCTTAGGTAGCTGCCCGAGTATTATTTGTTGACCCTTCAACCAGAGCTATTGGTTTAACAATGAATCCACATCTTCTTTGTAACAAGGCCCCTCCCTTGGTAGGTGTAATAAATTGTTCTTATATATCTGGTCTTAGATGTTCGATGCATTTTTTCAAAGATGTTCATGCCTTTATGGGAATTTTGGTGTAGGTTGTGAAGAGTGGAGACATTTTTGATACTTCACGTGTAGTTAGGGTTGATAGAGGGCTTGGTATTTTACTTGAGCTACCTTCTGAACCAGTGCCAACTCCTTGTTTTGTTGCGGTATGTTTGCTGACTGTTCATCCTTCCTTGCTGATGTGCTGTTTTTGCTCCCCTTCAATTTATATGGTTGGATCTCTTACAGATATCTGACATAGCCGATACTGAATTTCATAAGTTGGAGAAGAAGTTCAAGGAAGAAAGCCACGTCCGCTCTCGTGTCCTTGGTTTCAAACATTTAGAAGGGTTAGCAGTTGGCACTTTGAAGGTAGTTCATATATCATATTTCTTACTTCATACTGGATTTTACTGTCAGAAGGGAAGAATTCACCTTGCCTTACATGTGATTAGAGTTTGCAAGATTAGTATTTGTATTAATTCTTTCATATTTTGATTCACAGCAAAGTGCCTTTGAAGGGCCTGTTTTCACTCATGCAGATGTAAAGCCTGGTATGAGAGTGAAGGGCAAAGTCATCTCAGTGGATGACAAGGGTGCACTTGTGCAACTTGCTAGTGGTGTGAAGGCACTTTGTCCTGTTTCACATATGTCAGAATTTGCTTATCCTAGGCGTTCTGCAAAATTCAAGGTTGATCTTATTCTGTTGGCTGTGTTCTTCTTGCCGTGATTTGAATGCTGAAGTTTACATCATGGATGATTTTTCTGTACCTGCATATTTGACTCTTTTGAATGAAACTTTTACTAACTTCTTTCTTGTATTCTGGTTCCTCTAGGTTGGAGCACAGCTGTTGTTTCGTGTGCTGGGTTGTAAATCCAAGCGAATAACTGTCACATACAAGAAATCTTTGGTATGCACATCTATTTGTGTCATTGTCTGTCTGCTATGTACAATGAAGAAATTAACAATTATGTGATGTCTTGTTTTCTCCTGTCACTTTTACCGTAAGTCCGTAACATGACAGGCATACTTGCAGTATGCTGTGTATTGTATATAACTGGAGTATCTATACTGTGTATGCATCTGATTGATTGAGCATATTGTGATTGAGAAATTTCAGGCAAGATAAGTGTTATCATGCAATTGCCAATTTGGTAAAGGTGGTTTGGTGTCAAGAAAGGCATCCAGCCATCAAATTTTGCCATTTCTTCTCACATGGATCCTAGATTAAGATCCATTTTTGCCAAAAGAAGTTTAAGAGGAGGGAAGGAAGTCCACTTAGGATTGGAAGCACGCAGTTGGCTTATTTAATTGTTTTTTCAACCTATTGCTTTCTAATGCTCTCAAGTTTCTTTGAGTTGTGATAAATTTTATCTCGTACAGGTGAGGTCAAATCTTGAAATCCTGGCTTCATATGCAGATGCGGCTGCAGGTTTTATCACACATGGATGGATTGAAAAAATTGAAAACTATGGCTGTTTTGTGAGATTTTACAATGGGGTGAAAGGGTTTACTCATCGGTGAGTGTTTTCTGTGTATTCTCAACAGTGTGATCTAGATTTTTGGAAAGTAAATGGTGGTGTTTTAGCTTGTATTCATTTCATATGGATTCCTTTCCTGAAAGCTTTTTTCGGGTGTCTCCTAATAGCTTGCTCATGGCTAGTTGTATGGTGGAGAATTTTGAGTTCTATGTGATTTTGTTTTTGCTTTGTTTGGAGATGAGCTAATGTCCTTCTACAATCAATTCTACTTTCATGTGTTGAGGGAGCAGATAATTCTATTGCCTTCCCTAACTTTTTATTAATAGAACATATAAAACATTGTGATCTTTAATAGCTGAAGCTATTAATAGACCTGGCAGCTAATGGTAGATTTCTAAATTTGCACAGACTTGAGTGCTCTTTAGTATGCACTTGGGGAGACAGCTGATTTTTTTTTAGAAGATAATTTCCAAGTATGATAGGTTTTTTTATAGTTAAATAAGTTCTTGTAGGTATATCTTGGGTCATTTAGTGAGTTTTGGACTTTCTCCAATCAAGAAAATAATTTCTTTCCTTGTATTTATCTTAGTTAAATTTATGTGCTAATCTGATCGTCCTGGAAATGTTTACTTGGAGAAGTAGTGTATGCATAATGTGTTTTCTGTCAGTATTGTCCTTATCAAAATTATTGCCTTAAATTCAGGACTGAGCTCGGATTGGATTCCGTAAGTGAGGCACAATCCATTTTTCATGAAGGAGAGGTTGTTAAATGCAGAGTGATTGATGCTTCTCCTGCTTCCCGTAAGATCAACCTCAGTTTTGTCCTCTCTCCCAAAAGGTATTATTGGAGTTCTTTGTTTACTTTATCTGTGAGGTTAAAATTCATGTCATTCGGCAAATAGAAATTCTCTGTGAATGTTAATGATTAGAGCAATCTCAATATATTCATTGCTTATACTCGACTATTAAGATCAGCCTCAGTTTTGTTATATCTCCCAAAGGGCATTGTTCTACATCTTTCTTTTATTTTTATTTTTTAATTTTTGCTATAAGCTTTGTAGAGATAGATATTATATGGTGTTGTTATGTTGTTAGTTATGATTGTAGTTCAATACAGTTGAGCTTAATCTAGTTGAACTATAAGATCTCCTATGATACTGTAAACTCTATAAATATATGTAACAAGAGATGGTCTGTGTGTGTATGGAGAATTATTATTCTTGTGCTTGTTCTCCTTATTTCTTGTGTTTATCTTGTGTGGTTGTACCGTCTATTATGTTATTTTACAAGCTTAAACTTCATGTTTTTAGAAAATATAAATTCTTTGAGAGTGTTAACAACTATTAACAATCTGAATATATTTATGGCTTATTCTCCATTATTCAGTTAGTCCATGATTTTATTCCATTCCTATGATCAAATGGAAGGGTGGAATAAGATCCATGTCCTTGTGCCCAACCCGGGAATTGGGACAAAGTGCATTGAGTTTATTTAATGAGTACTTTGCAATCTTAAAGTTTCTTAATGTGAGATCCTTTAAAATTAGTCTCATATCCAATATCTGCTAGGATAAGTTCTAGTATATTAGTAGGATTTGCACTTATAAATTTTGAAGAAATAACTTTGGCACGTAAGTTTGCACTTGATTCGAGATGTTACAAATGGTGTAAGAGTCAACACAATGCCATCTTGGATGGTGGGTGTGATTGAATTATTGGTGTGGGCTAGGCCCATGGGGTGGGGACAAGAATTTTGAGGACAAAAATTCCTAGTGGGTGGATTTGAGATCCCTCAAAATTAATCCCACATTCAATATCTATTGGGGTAAGATCCAATATATTAATGAGGATATGTTTGTGATCTTCAGCTTCGGTCAACTATTTTTGAAGAAATAACTTACCCATCATGTTGCACTTGGTTCGTGTTGTTACACTTAAAACAACCATTCCATTTTACAATTGATTGTCACACATGATTAATCATTCTACATTTTTTGCTTTTGTTTTCCTTGCCAAGATCTCGCTTTGATCTTGTGATTTATTTGTGACTTTCAAGTGTTTCAATTTTATTTCTTATTGCATTCCATCAGATATTTGGTATGTAAGTGTTTAACAATGCACTTTTGTTTGGCAAGGTTTTCTTTGAAATGCTTATACCTTGTGACAGGATGTAAGTAATAAAAGTATTATTCTAAAGCTTGTCATATCTATTGATTTGGTTAGAGAAATGTTTGGTGTTTTGTATGTAAGTATTATTCTAAAGCTTATGGCAAGGCTTGCATTTAGTGACATATCTGAAGTTGAGAAGTGGTTGTTTTGTTATTGCTAACCTTTTGATGGAAGATGACTTTGTTAATGTTTCTAATGGTGCCTTCCACTGATCTGGGAAGGTTTACTATGATGAAAATAATACTTTCAATGATTTGTTTTGCTAATCTGATATCCACGGCTTTGAGTAATCTTGTATTAGTTAATATTCTCCTCTTTTTTCTTTGTGAACTCTAAAATTAGATTGCTATAAAGAAGAGAAATTTTTGCTGGGCTCCTTTCTGAAAAAGCTCCCGCTCTGTCTCTATTGCTCACTTTTGATCTTAATTGTTGCCTTATCTCTAGGAGAATAGGTTTATTGTTGTGCCGGTTGATTTTAACAAAGTAAATCATGAGATTTTTTGTAGTAATATGGGTGCTAGTTAGAACATTTTTCCGAATATTGCCCCTTTATGTTTTATATTCTGCAGGATTTCTGAGGACAATATTCCGAAGGTAGGAAGCCTGGTTTCTGGTGTTGTGGTGCGATTGGAATCTCTCGGTGTCGTTGTCAAACTTCAAAGTAAAATTGGCATAAAAGGAACCGTGTTCAATGAGCATTTGGCAGACTTTCAAGGTTGTTTCTTAATTTTGAATATCATAATTGCAATGAAGATGGCTTAACGGAACTATTGTTCTTATATGGTTTTTCTATTTTGCGCATCTTTCTTTGCAGGACAAGCTGATAAGTTCAAGTCTCTATTAAAGCTAGGATATGAGTTTGATAAGCTGTTGGTATTAGGTTTGTTTACTCTTACATATATAACCTGCCTAGAACATCATTTAAGATAAGGCGTAGGTGGAATTGGGAGCTATTCATGAAACAGAGTCTTAGTTGTCTTCACAGTTGTAATTATATTGAGGAAAGGTGGGAATATTTATCGCCATATTACTTGTTGCAATGAACTTGGCATGTTTTTTATCTTTTAGAGTACATCTGTTACTCCATGATGAAGCTGGCGCCAATATATTTTATTCATCAAGTGATTCATTTTAGGAATCTCTCCTGCCTTTCTTGTTTCTAGTGGATGTTTTTGCAATTGATAATAACTTTGTTATTTGTGGTCAACTGCTTCCTTGAACATCTTTGTAGACTTGTCTTTGGACTTCGTATCGTGTTTTGATTTGCACATATTGTTTAAACTTGTGATGAGTGTAAAACTTGTTTGAGTCACAGTTATGTTGCCAGTTATCTGACTAAAAGTTTATCATCATGCTTTTCTTTGCTAGATTATGTGCGTGGTAGCTTGGTTCTTTCTGCCAAGTATTCACTCATAAATTCTGCTGAGCAGCTTCCCCAGGAAATTGTGCAGGTTCATCCTCATTCAGTGGTCCATGTAAGTTTGTTTTAAATAATCTTTTTAAGAACTAACTTACATTGGTGGTTCATTTTGGATAAGATAGGTAACATTTGTATTGAGATCAGGTTATGTACATTCTTCATATAGTCTTTGTTGAAGTAAATATTTAGTGGTTCCCTTTCCAAAAAGCTCGAACTTCTAGGACAAGTGTTTAGAACATCTAAAATTTACATGGTATTAGAGCCAATGGCGATATATGCCCAAAGAAATATTAATTTCTCCTATCTTGTATATGTTGTGTCCAATGGACTATTTGCCCCATGTTTGTTCACGTGCTAAGTTTTGAAGGTTTGTTTGCACGTGAGGGGGAGTATTGAAGTAAGTAATTATTGGTTTCCTTTCTTAAAAGGTTGAACTTTTAAGACAAATGGTTAGACTATCTAAAATTACATTCTCAAAGTCAAAGTGCCGGCAGGAGTTATTTCCTCGAAATAAGGTTTCTTTTGTTGCATAAGTAGAGATTTCTTGACAATTATTATGTGCTTTAAATTATATGAAGAACAAAGTCAATGTTGCTGTTTTATGTGTTATAATCTGCAGTCTAGTTGAATATCATGGTTATTGATAGTTTTAGTCTTTAGATAATCTTAAATCTGTGCCATATCTTCAAAAACTGTGAATTTTCTTTTGGGTAGGGTTATATTTGCAACTCCATCGAAACTGGCTGCTTTGTACGGTATCTTGGAAATTTGACAGGATTTGCTCCCAGAAATAAGGTTCATTTTCTTATTCTTGTGTTCTGAGTAGTTAAAAAACGTACTATATCATTTCTTCCTTTTTTTTGTGCAGGCTACTGACGACCAGTCAATTAGCATTCCTAATGCCTTTTACATTGGACAATCAGTTCGCAGCCATGTCCTAGAGGTGAATAGCAAACACTAATATATCTTTACATATATCCAATTTGTTGCTGACGTTATTTAATGTTTACTTTATAGGTTGACACAGAAAAAGCAAGATTAAAGCTGTCACTGAAGCAATCATGCTGCTTTTCTACCGATGCATCCTATATATGTAGTTATTTTCAATTGGAGGAGAAGGTGAAGTGTTTTTTTGCCTTGTTATCTTTTGTCTTTGCGCAAATTAGCTTTTATATCTGTTATGAATCTTGTGTACTTGATAATTGTTTATGACATATATATGGTGCAGATTTCTGAGCTACAGGTCTCAGACAACGTTGCTCATAATCCAAAATGGGGAGAGAAGTTTTATATTGAGAGTTTGGTTGAAGTTAAGATTCTGGAGAAAAAAGAGTTCGGTGTCCTTGTTGGCCTTAGTGATCATTGTGACATTTTTGGTTTCATCACAAATTTCCACTGTTAGTCTTGCGTATTCTGTCTTTATAAATCATTATCGGAGCTTCGTTTTAGCTTCTATGTAAACATTGTCAAAGAGTGCTATCCTAAACTTGGCACTGATAGTGTGCCTTCAACCAAAGTGCATATATAATTTAAATCCTCTAACTGGCTAGCGTAACTTTTCTTTTGGCAGTAGGCGAGACAAAACTTGAAACTGGCTCTGTTTGCCGAGCTTTGGTTCTTGATGTGTCAAAGGCAGATAATCTGGTTGATTTGTCTCTTAAACCAAAATTTGTTAACAGTAAAACAGACAAAGAGAAGGGAGGCATGCAGTCTATAAAGAAGGTTGGTGATTTCTAGTATTTCTTCATTTTACTGACTGTCAGCACTCACATATATTCATTGTGTGCTTTTAGAAGCGCAAAAGGGAGGCAATTTCTGAGTTGAAGCTTCATGATACCGTGAATGCAGTTGTGGAGCTTGTGAAAAATAACTACTTGGCAAGTATTCTCATATATTAAAATTAAATTACTTAATGTGACAATGTTCAATACTCTGATGGACAGTGTCTCTGTTCAAGACAGGTGCTTTCCTTGCCAGACCATGGTCAAACCATTGGCTTTGCGTGCATTTATGATTATAATACGCAAAAGCTTCTCCAAAAAGCTACTCTATTGGGGAAAGGTGTGTTACCTAACTGTTTTTTTTTGAGGTGGTAAAATGTCACTATTCCGTTTGTTTGATTAGTGCTGTTGTTATTTAACTTTTTTTCTATCAAAAGAAAAATTGTTGAAAGGTTATTGCATGCATGAGATGTGCAATAAAGACGGCATTCAATTAACAAGGAGAATCTGGGAGACACAATGATTCACAAGTGTGGATCTATCTATTTATTCTCATATGAGCATCATGGTTTCTTAATGTAGAATTTCTAACCTTTGTGCCACTTTGACTTATGGGAAGGGAATTTTCCTAGTTAAGCTAGATATATGTGTATCTGAAAAAAATGAAGTGATCTTTAGCTTCTGATTTTGCATCTTGTTTATTCTTTGTAGTCTTAATTCTTCCCATTTTTGCCTAGAGTTCTTGCCAGCATTGAGATTCTTCCAGGACCTTCAACTGGAGGACGACTTCTATTGCTTCTTAAGTCTCTCAGTGAGATGGGCAACAGTTCCAATTTAAAAAGAGCCAAGAAAAAGTCAAGTTACCATGTTGGTTCACTTGTGCAAGCTGAGGTAAATATTTCTGTAATATGCCCTTGTGGTTGTATAATATCTGAAATGCAATGGCTTAATAATTTTGTTGGATCAATTTGTTTTTGTTACAGATTACGGACATTGGGCCCCTTGAACTACAAGTGAAATTTGGTGTTGGTTTACATGGGAGAATACACATTACAGAGGTAAAATATTTCATCAATTTGGTCTTCATTTATCAATCATTTTCTTCTGCCTATGTTTCTGGACATGTTAATTTTTTTACTCTGTAGGTGTCTGAGGACAATAGTTTACCTGAAAAGCCATTCAGCAACTTTAAGATTGGCCAGCAGTTGAATGCACGAATTGTTGCTTATGATCAGTACTTGGGAAAGAGTAAGTCAGGGTCTTTATGGGATCTCTCTGTCAAGCCTTCTATTCTCGCAGGTAAACATTAGTTTCAAATTGCAAACAATAAAATTTTTCACTGCAAATTCTAAAAACCATTCTGTGGGTAACCTTATCCAGATGATAGTGCAGATGGAATTTTGGTGGATAAGTTTGACTTCACAGTTGGAGATACTGTTTGCGGCTATGTGGTTAAGGTAGATAGTGAATGGGTTTGGTTGGTTGTGTCACGGAAAGTTAGGGCTCAAATATTTATTCTTGATAGTTCTAGGGAACCCTGCGAACTTAAAGAGTTCCAGAATCGTTTTACTCGGGGCCAGGTTATTTGTGGTTCTATTATAGGCATCAATGATGAGAAAAAGTTGTTGAGATTATCTCTATGTTCATTAAACATGCTACGGGAGACCTGTACAGATGATGCTATTCCCGTTGTTGGTTCCAAAGCTGCAATTTCTAGCTGCAATAACACTTACCATATTCTTCAAGATGATATTATTGGTGGAAGAATCAGTAAAATACTACCAGGTGTTGGAGGCTTGGTTGTGCAGATAGGGCCTCATTTGTATGGCAGGGTTCATTTCACTGATATTGCAGATGTGGGGGTAGCTGATCCTTTGAGTGGCTACAAAGAAGGGCAATTTGTAAAATGTTTGGTCCTTCAGGTTGGCCGTTCTTTTAAGGACACTGCCCATTTGGATTTGTCTCTTTGTTTTAGTTCATTAGGAACCTCAAGGGCCATACCAGTGGTCTCTGATAAGATGTGAGTATTTTAACTTTTTTTATCTGTATTATTTGAATTATTTGCCATCAGCAAGTTTTGCTCAAATATGCTTCGATTGCAGGCCTTCTTGCCACAATCCATACGAAAATTTGGAAGAACTGCATCCTAATATGGAAATACAGGTTTGCCGCTTTGGTGTTCTTTTCCTAGTCTACTTAGTTTGCAATTTTTAGATGAATATTTGCTTTATTACCATTTGAATTTTATCTGCTTGAGACTTGGGAAGTGTGTATATATAACGTAACCCATTGTGTTTGATGTGCTCATCAAGTCAGTTGCTATAAGTTGGTGATGCATGGCTTACTACGATTTGGGGTTTTTTGGGCATTGTCAATGGCTAAATCTTGGGAGTGGATTTTTGTGGCTTTGTTTGCTTATTTTGGAAGTGGAGAGACGGTGAGATAATAAATTATTTACAAAAATTTTCTTAAGGGCATTGTCAATGGCTAAATCTTGGGAATGGATTTTTGTGGCTTTGTTTACTTATTTTGGAAGTGGAGAAACGTTGAGATAATAAATGATTTACAAAAATTTTCGTAAGGGATGACCAGTACTCTTCGAGTCTTTTTCCTTCCAATGGGTTCCGGCTTGTCTTCCTTTTTGGTTTCCAGTCAATCGAAAGCTTCCGCTCTACTTTCCTCTGTTTTTACTGTCTACCCCCCATCACTAATCACTATAGGAACTGAACTAAATTTCTGATGTATGCATGTAGATTTTATAATCATGAGGTTCAATGCTGAAGTGGAGCATAATTCGTCTACTATTTTGACTAAAATGAGCTTACTCAGACTTGTTCCTTGGCATTTTTGAAAATTTTAGAAGTGTGGTTGTAAGCCCTATCTGTTACATCATAATGTGGATTAGGATAGGCTGAAATTCAGTACCTATTGGGGTGGTCACGGGCTAATATGTACAGGTGTGCTTATTAATCTTCAACTTGGCTGGCTGCTTTTGAAGGGATGAATATTTCAATCCCATTGACTTGCACTTGGCCTTCTCTATATGGTATTTAAGCTTATGTGGCACCATATGGGAATGGGCTATTGATGAAGAAAATGATTAGCTATTAAATGTATGGGTCTGCTTATTGATCTTCAACTTGGCTGGCTGATTTTGAAGGGATGAATATTTCAATCCCATTTGGTTGCACTTGTACTTCTCTATTATGGTATTTAAGCTTATGTGGCATAATAAGGGAATGGGCTATTGATGAAGAAAATGAACTGGTATTAAATGTTTTTGGAGAGGAGCCATTAAGTGTGCAGGAGGAGGTGGAGCATGGTGGAATGTTACAAATATGACATGGGACAAGGGTTTTAGATGATCCGGGTTCAATATAAGTAAATAAAATTAGGTGGTGAATTTTATATAATATGAGTTTTAAGCGTCCTAAAGTGGTTTGCTGTGTGGGGATATGCCAAAGGCCCATAACATGGTATCAAATCCATTGTGGTGTCACGTCTTTGTTGTATGCCTAGAATTTTAAATATGTTATAAGCCATGCATGTGCTATGAATGAATTTCAAATTTCTAAGAATGGAATTTTTTAGTTAGGGGTATGGAAAGTAACTCTCCTTGATGAAATAAGATAGTTTTACCAGATCATTTAGCTATAGAGATGCTCTGGTTTTTAAGTTGGGAATTGGTATGTGTTTTCAACTACTTGGGCAACAGTCAACATTGCTATCTGATTTCTAATTGCTGAATGTTGATAATCGGACTTGACTTCAACAACCTGGACACGTGAATCACTTCTCTTGTAGAATTAGGATTCAACAGAAAATATTCACTTTTATTTATTTATTTTTTGATGAAGTTAAATTCAATTAAAACCCAAGAGAGAAAGACTGAAGCAAACTAATGCACTAACTTGAGATACCCTAATTCCCTTGCAACAAACCAGACAAGAATTTTGGTCAACGTAACGGACTGGAAATAGGAATGATTGAGACTTATACAGGGCATCTTTGGGTTTACACCTATGACAGGAGAAACATTTGATAATACCATTGTAAAAACAACCATAAGCACAATTATTAAGTGTTTTTTAAAGATGTTATTACATGTGGTAAACTACTCTGATCCTAAGCTTCAACACATAAAATATTTGAAAGCCGATAAATATAACCACAAACAAAACGACTTAGTGGAAGACCGTCTACCATTAGGTAATGAGCAATAACAGGCTGTAACACTATAATCTCAGGGGAACATGGTAGACATAATAATGATTACACTACAAAAGTAATATCAATTAAGATCCTACATTCCAAAAGCCTTATGACAACTTCATATATTTCATAAGAAGATGAAAGACTGATTATATGTTCTCAGTGGTAGTTATCTCTGAAGTCGGTTAGTTCTATCCTCATGGAATCCCATTGTTGATCTGCTTTCTATCAATCCAAACTTAAAATTTGTAGTGAATCAAGTATATCTAGTACGAACCACTGAGGGTGGGCAATAATAAAAATTGCAGAGTACTTTCTTGTCTTGGCATTCACTCAGAAACAATCAAAACTGATCATTGCTGACATTGGGTTCTTTTAATAAAAAAGATTGGCAGCCATTTCTACAAAAACAAGCTTTCCAACCCCCCCACCCCCAAACCCCTTATAAGCTGATAGTCGGTGTAGAGTGATGAAGGCTAGCAATTTTCAGAGCAGCTCAGGAGTGGCTGATAATTAGACCTGTTTAACCTGTTTTTTTCAGAGTATATCACTTCTATGCTGCTCAGTTGGTTTCATTTTGCAATAATTCCTTCTATGATTAATTATAATGGTGCTCAGATACAGATGTAACAAAGTCTTTTCTCATCTAGGCTTCTTGATTATGTTTAGGGTTATGTAAAAAGTGTGACACCAAAAGGATGTTTTGTCATGCTATCACGGAAGGTTGATGCAAAAATACTGCTGTCAAATTTATCTGATAAATATGTTGAGAACCCTGAATTAGAGTTTCCCGTTGGGAAGCTTATTAAGGGAAGGTGAGAGAAGCTTTATTTGTATTATTTTTTGTCCTATATAACTTTCAAACAAAGAACTATTGTGCAGAATTCTTTCTGTGGAGCCATTATCCAAGAGAGTTGAAGTAACCCTGAAAACCAGAACTGTGGGCAAGGACCCAAAGGTTCAACTTAGTGATCTACGTAAATTGCGTGCTGGAAATTTTATCTCTGGTACGATCAGGCGGGTTGAATCGTATGGTTTATTTATTACCATCGATCAGACAAGTGTGGTACTTTTCTTAGGAACTTGCTTCATCAATCTTTATTAAGAAATTTCGGGATGTGTTACTCTGTTTTTGTAATTTATTTTTCAGGTTGGTTTATGCCATATTTCAGAGTTGTCTGATACCCACATTGATAAGATTCCGGACAAGTATAAAGCGGGAGAGAGAGTGGTGGCAAAAATTTTGAAGGTGTGCATTATTGTGTTTCTGTTGTATGTGTCAATATATTGCGTCATCATATCATCACTCTTCTTGATAGCATTAATATTGTCAATTATCAAATGAAGCACTGCTTTTTGTCATCCATGACATACTTGGCGTGATTATTTTTTTGGAAAGTCAAAAGCATATTTCTTTAAATAGAAGGTTTCCTAGACTATAAGTTTGCATGCAATTCTTTATTGTTATGCAATGTGCAATTGTGTTTGAATTTTCTTTTCTGAGAGTTTCTAGAGTCTTCTTTTTACTTGTATAGGATTTTTAATTCTTATGTGACAAAATAAAGAAAGTATTATGTAGGTAATCTAGAAGTTATGAACCCTTTATCTTTCATGAGATGTGGCGATGCCACATGTTACTTTCAATTTTGTTTTCAGGTAGATGAAGAAAGGCTTCGTGTCTCACTTGGCATGAAGAATTCATATCTTCAAAATGATTGTAGGGCATCTGGCATTGCGGTCAATGAGAATGTAGATTATAATAAAGTTGCAGCAAGAGTTGTAGACAATAACCATATCAAGGGAAACTTAGGGAGCGCAAATGATCAATTTCCAGAATCAACAACTGACAGCTTTCATGTTTTTGAACAAGCAGAAGCAAGGGCCTCCATTCCTCCACTTGATGTTTCTTTGAATGATTTTGAAGCGTCAGATGCGGAAAATCCAGACACTACAGAAAGAATAGTTATAGCCAATGGGAATGTTGAAGACTCTGAGAAGAAAAGGAAGCGCCAAAAAAGGAAGGAGAAGGAAGAAAGGTTTTTTCGCTTTCTCATTTTCTTTTTGTTAGATCAATACTTTTCTTTTGGTAAATGGTGGCTGATAAAGGAAAATGTATGTCCACAGAGAAATGGAGATAAGAGCAGCTGAAAAAAGACTATTGCAAAATGACATTCCACGAACTGGTGACGAATTTGAAAAATTAGTCCGGGGATCTCCAAATAGTAGCTTTGCTTGGATCCAATATATGGCATACTGCATTGATATGGCTGACATAGAGAAGGCTCGCTCGGTTGCTGAAAGGTTATTGCACTTATCATTTATTTTTCACTTTTCCAATATCCACTTTATCACCCACCTGATCCAAGCAATTCTCTTTTTGTTTCTTTAACTGCAAAAAATATTTATTTGCACTAGCGAGGATTTTAACTCAAGGGTGCAATCATGTAAGACTCCACCAGGGTCTACAATTTTATATTCCAAAGGGAACTTGTTTTGCAGCAATTTTATATTCGCTTGGCACACAAAAAATCTTGCCCAAAAAAGAAGGCAAAAGGCATAAACGAGCAAAATGATGCTTAAACTTCTTAATTTACCGTTTAATATAGGCAATTTGTCATTATAGGAGACTCATGTTGATGAATAATTTAAGGGTATTCTAGACTGTAACTTCCTAATTGCACATTATGTGGCTAAGAAAATTGAAATTATTCTTAAGAATCTTCAATTTATTCGGAGCTTCAATCATAGTTTGCCTGCTCGGGAGAGTTTGCTTTTGGGAGGGGTATATATTCTCCAACGACAAGATTTTTATGCTTTTTAAAATTATTCTTATCCAATTATTTAATGCAATGTCAGCATGATGTGGTATAATCTTCTTGATCTCATCTTAGTTAGGGTCATAAATTAGCCATGAGAACAGAGAAAGATAACTTCACTATGATTTGGTGTAGATGGTTCATATTGAATTGATAATGACTCAAAAAAATGTACTTGAACAAAAAAGATGGGCAAAGTTATCCAAATTTCAAATTTTTTGTTGTGATAATCCTTTTTGTTTTGTTTGTCTTATTTAGGGCTTTAAGAACTATAAATTTGCGAGAAGAGGCTGAGAAGCTGAATATCTGGGTGGCTTATTTCAATCTAGAAAACAAATTTGGAAATCCTCCAGAGGTGAAAATGTTGATTGCTATTATAAGTTTTGTGTTATGCCTGACTTCAAATGTTCGCTTATCAAATTTTCTGCAATAGGAGGCGATCATGAAATTACTTGAAAAGGCAGTACAATGTTGTGATCCGAAGAAGGTTCACCTGGCCTTGTTGGACATGTATGTGAAGTCGGATCAACAGCAGCTGGGGAATGAACTGCTTGATAAAATGACTAAGAAGTTCAAGAAGTCGTGTAAGGTATTATTTTGTACTACTTTTGTTTATGCTAATTTATTGGAAAGAAGTCAATTATTTTACGTGTTAATTTAGTGGAGAAAAGTCAATTATTTTATGTGTAATGATAGGTCTGGCTAAGACGTGCACAGAGCCACTTGCTGCAGGGGCAAGAGTTACAATCAGTTGTAAATCGAGCATTATTGAGCCTTCCGCGTAAGAAACATATAAAATTCATTTCCCACAGTGCAATTCTTGAATTCAGGCATGGCGTCCCAGAGAGGGGTAGATCCATGTTTGAAGGGATCTTGCGAGAATTCCCAAAGAGAACAGACTTGTGGAGCGTGTACCTTGATCAGGTAAGAAATTGTTTCATAATCTTCTTGTAATTGTTCTCCTTTGATGGTACTTCGCCAGTAACTAAATTTCATGTGTTTGAATAGGAAATGCGATTGGGTGATACAGAAGTGATTCGTGCTTTGTTTGAGAAAGCCATTTCCCTAACCCTTCCCCCAAGAAAAATGAAGGTTATTTTCCAGTTTTTTCTAACATTTGTTTGTCATCTTATTTGCTGAATCAAATTGTCTTGTGCGATTTTTTTGCAGTTTATATTCAAGAAGTATCTTGAATATGAGAAATCTTGTGGAGATGAAGATCGTGTAGAGTATGTTAAAAAGAGGGCAATGGAGTATGTGGAAAGTGGCTGATCTTTTGCATTGTCAACCCATTATTTGAATGTGAAGCCGGCTGATTCAAAACATTGTGAGCTCGGTGCCAAGTTCGTTACAGGTTTCCAATGTTTGTTGATTATGTCAATGCTTGAGGAGCGGTCTTCATCTTGGTTGCCGAAGAAAATTTTGTTCTATTATGTTGCTGGACCCTTTTTGTTAATGATAGAGCTCGTTTTTTCCCCCAAGATAATGATATAACTGTTTTTCTTCAATCATGGCAACAATTGCTGGTGTTCCGAATGCTCTGCCTTTGTTGGCGTAATTTATATTGGCAGGTATATATTTCCACCTGTTCAATGATAGTCTAGTGTGGTGATCATTTATTGGGAGATGGTTGCTCAGTAATCTCTCCATTTATACGAGTTTATATTATTCATTTACGTGTTAACACAAATGGTTTTATTTGCCTGGTATTGCCTTCTTCCTTTAGTATATAAGTTACGATCTGTACTGTTTTACCACTTACTAATTTAAACGTTACTGGTTTGTATGTATACTATATAATATCGTGAAACGAAGACAAACAATAACTAGCTAGCAATAACTCTTCGATTATTGAGCCCCAGTTTAATCTGTTTAGTAAGGGCCATGCCTATTTATGACCTTGTCATGCATCATTAGTTGATTTGCTGTGTTATTTTGTCAAAGCCTTTGCGAATTGATCGTTATATCTATATTGTTTTACTCCCAAGTTATATTTGACCCGCAGGCATGCTCGTCGATAAGGTTTCAAAATCAGCTTGGTTTCTAGTTTGAGACGAGTTATAACTACTTATCGAATTTAGGCGATTTCCTATAATTTGATTTTTTATGGATTGGATATTTTGGGATTTTTTTATTCATATGGTAATAATTAGGGTTGTTAAACAAGCGAGCGATCGAATTTCTTGATTTGAATAATTTAAAGTTTGTTCGAACTGGACTTGAGATCAAATATATATTATAAGTTGTCTCGAATATTTTTTATATTTTTTGAACTTGATTCGAATTTAAATATTTAACTTGTTTAATTGTGAGGAATTTGAAATTAGTTCGATTATAAAGTCAAAAATAACTCACTAATTAGGTCGTTTAATTAGTAACCCTAATAACAATAGCAAGCAAGATATTGGGATTTGATCAAATATAAATTAAATATTTAGATTTGAATCTTTATTTGCATTATAAGAAAATCCTTTTAAAAATGGGTTATGCCTTCTATCCAAAATGACTTTAATGGGTGAAGGCTTGTAAACTTCATTTATACAAAACACTAAACATCTCAAAATGTGATGCAAGACTGTTTAAACACGCTTTTGCTAAGTATTAGGCTTCGCAGGTAGAAGAATGCAACCTGTAGCGTTAAACCAAGTTTATCTAAAAATCTTAAAATAATTTAAATGGAAATATTTAATAACCCGAGCTACATGACAATTTGAGTATGTACCCCACCACGTGGGTTTGTCCGTCTTTTAGAAATTTACGATTTAACGATGGAAGTGGAAGCATATACTATTTACAATCCAACTGGGTTTCATCATAGTTCTACAATTTAACAGTACTTTTCAATTCAAAGTCACAAATACCTTGAATTGAGTGAGAAATTGATAAATTATAGGTTGATTTAGATAGAGCACGGCTCATTTAGGCCGTTTAATTACAAAACTGGTCTAGATCTTTTTATTTTTTTGTTTTTCTTAAAAAATAGCTTGCACATTTTGTGGTCGGCATCCAAAGTGGCTAAATTGATAGATCTTTTGAGTTGGAGGAGGGCGATCCAATATATTAGTTTTTGACTAAATCTTACTATAAGTAGTAGTGCCTTGTTAAATTTGGCCAATTTTCATATAGAATGGCCCAAGGTAACTAAAAAATCTACTTATTTAACTGCCAACTGTGGGAACAGGCAACCATTTTAATGTTTATTTTCTATTAATTGGAAAGATCAGAACTGTCTTTGTAATCGGGATAACTCACACAGCCTTGTTCCACCCAAATTCAAATATATCTTATGCGCGTTTATTTTATTTGATTTTAATTTTGAATTTTAATATTTTTTAATAAAAAATAAAATAAACCCACTCAAGCCGTTTAGTTAGGACGAAAGAAATAGAAAATCGCGCAATCTATATATGATAATTGACATTAAAATCACTAATCTTTAACTAAAAAGTTATGAGATACTATAAGGGTTTTCTTGGTCGGTACCCTTTAAAAATTTAATCATAATAAAATTTCTTATAAAAATTTAAAACTAGGTAAAATTATTTTACAAAGATGTAAAAGATTTCCCTTATCGTATTTACCATGACTAATTTTGTGAATTAAAACTAAAAAATTACACACATTTTACTTTTTCATACTTCTATATCCTTTTAAATATATTAATTAATAATAATTATGTAAAAAATTAAGGCATTACCATACATAGTTAATATGAACTACACATTTAATTTGAAAATTTTTAGTGGATCTTACAAAATAAGATTTGCATATATGAAAGGTAGTCGAGTACATAAATAAGAAGTTGATAAAATTTTATCTTTTTTTCATATTTATTTGTTTTACTTTTAGATTTTTAAAAATACGTTAGTCAATAAATATTTAAAAATTAAATTTTATGACAATTAATTTGATAATTAAGATAAAATAGTTAAAAGTATAATATTAAGTAAAAAATTATAATTATTTTTATTATTATTTTTTTATTTATCTATGTAAATTTCGAAAAGTGAGACGTATTATTTACTCTATATAAAAGGTATAATTTATATAAATTATATAAGCTACTGCAGTCTTGTATAAAAGATTTTGAGGATGTATAAAAATAGTAAAATTTTGCAGTAAGAACGAGTAAACAAAAATTTCTCATCCTTAGTTACTTTAAAGGCAATTCATAAGTAAAAGAGTATTAGAAATAATTGATTTTCCATATATTCGTTAATTAAGCAACGAGAGGATTTTTTATTTTTGTACTCGTACGTGTTCCGAGTTTGGGGACCCGTATAATAGACCGTCACGTCATTTGAGTGTCATTTTGGGCGCGTTAAAGAACGCGTGGCAAATAAACTGGGCATCGTAGTGACTCCGTCGTTCTCGCCGTCGCCGGCGCTGGCGACGCTGCCGAAAACCTGGCCTCCGACCTGTGATCCCAATCCCATGGCGGTCCCGTCCGATCCCGCCCGCAAGGAGGGCGTCCATTACCTAGCCAAGCGCGTCTTCCCCGGCACCGTCGTCCTGCACGCCGTCCACGGCCGCTTCCGATCCATTTCTTCTTCCGACGTCGTCTTCGGAAAGGTGAATTTGAAATCGATGCCTTCGTACTTGCTTTGATTTCTTAAGAGTTCGAATCTCACGTCTGCGTCCGGGTTTTCGGGACGAGGGTGTAGGTTTTGCGCCATGCTTCGGGCTTTACCTGTTTGAGGATGAGTACAATCGGTTTAGGGATGTTGATGTTCCTTTTTTATTTCTTCCCAGGAATCTGCGATTGAGCTAGTGGTGATCGACGAGGATGGATGGGTCCGATCAATTTGCGAGCAACCTGTTTTTGGAATAATCAAAGATCTGAAAGCATTAAATTGGAGCGAGAAGGTGATGTTCTGTAATTCGATACTTAACCTTAAAATTCCTTGAATGTATAAAGAAGTTGCAAGTGGTGCTTGTGGCAATCATGAAAGTTGAATTCTAAGAACAAGGTAAATCATTGCGAACATACTGATGTTGGCCGTAATCATACGGAGGAGAATCATGATTCCACCATTTTGACTATTAATAAAGAAATGGCAAGTCGCATATACAACAATCAAAGTTGTAATCGGCTCTTGATATTGGATTATTAATTGAATTTAGTTGAGCTTATGTTGCATTTTAGCTCAAACTGGTTTGAGCTCGATTTATGATGGTTATTGTTTGCTACTTCAGATGTTGAGAAAAGACCTTTTGGTGGTGCTTTCGGATTCTGGGAAGCTCTCATTGCTTACCTTTTGCTCCGAAATGCACAGGTTATTGAGGTTTTCATTCTCTGTTTTTTTTTTTTTTAGTCTCACAAGACTCTTCTAATTTTTTAAATGGGTTATTGAGTGTAGATTTTTTCCAATTTCACAAATTCATTTATCAGAGCCTGGAAACTCTAGGCACAAATTAGGAAGAATGCTGGCAGTTGATTCTAGGTAAGTTGAAGTTGCAAAGTTCTTAAAGATTGTTGTACATCTTAGCTACTCACTTAGGTTTAAT
Organism: Piper betle; assembly: GCA_033002965.1. Lineage (NCBI taxonomy): Eukaryota > Viridiplantae > Streptophyta > Magnoliopsida > Piperales > Piperaceae > Piper > Piper betle. Next base: position 53,897 of record JAURVB010007689.1, read on the forward strand.
TTTTAATCCTTCTTTTTGTGTGCACCAGTGGTTTTGTAGCTGTGAGCGCTTATGAAAAACAGATTGCCGTGGTTTCTATATCAATGTCTTCTAGCTGCAGTAGTTGCGTTGAAACGGTTGGCTTTCCACTTTAATGTGATTAGTGTCAATCACTGACCTGCTAATTATTTACTTTTTCTGATAGGTTATAGTACATATTTCTGATTTTGAGCACCTTTCAATGTGTCATCATTCAGGAAATATTCTACTATTCAGAAATTGAGGATGATGCCGATGATTTGACGGACTTGCAGAGACTTAGGATTGCAGGAACGATATGGAGTGTATGCTTTATTTCAAATGATGCTTATAAAACAAGTAAAGACAGCTGTTGTCCTCTTATTGCCATGGTCTTGAACAGGTAATTTGTGGACAAATTTTGGTGTGGGATGAGTATATCACATATATTTGCCATTTTGGGTGAACCTTTATGAGAGTTTAAGCAAATAACACTTGTTAAATTGATTTGTTGAGCTTAGTGCTTTGGTTTTAGTGCTACCATTTTAGCTTCTACTGAGTTATTCTGCTGTATCATTCTCAGCAACTACTAACGATGCATCTTATTATTATGGTTAACATTTAAATATATTCTGCTTTCGAAACATTTTATCTCCTGTGTCTAACCTGACACCCCACTGCTTTGTATGCAATCTGGCCAGCTAAACATTGTAGCTCTTATAACACATTTTCTTTTTGTAGACGGGATGCTCTTACAAATGAGCTGTTACTGTTGAGGTGTGATCCAAGGGACCACACTATTCATGCAATATCTCAGTTTATCGAGATGGGATCTCTTGCTTTGGATGTGAGCGAGGTTCCTCGGCTTCCCGGTTTTGCATTACTGTTTCGGTTAGGAGATATTCTTATGATGGATCTTCGAGATCCCTTCAACCCAAACTGTATTTGTAGGATAAACTTACCTGCTCCGAGTCTAATAGAAGATTCAATGTATGGTGAAGATGCGTATAAAGGTAATGATATTGATGATGATCGAAGTTTTAGTGTAGCTGCATCTGCTTTGTTACAATTGAGTAGTCATCAAGAAATGAATAGGATGGATGATCCGATGTGTATTGAGCAAGAAAGTGAAAAGTCTACGACAAACACAAGAAAGATCTATTCTTGGAGCTGGGTGATGACTTCTGCTACAGATTCAAGGTTGATTTTTTGCTTGAATACTGGTGATTTTTTCTTACTTGACATTTTGTTTGATGTTGTTGATGGCCTTGATGGAATGCACATGAATCTCTCCGATTGTTTGTATAGGGGCTTGCCCTATAAAGTTCTTTTGTGTATTAAAGGTGGATATATTGCAGCATTACCTGACGTGGGGGATGGCTTGGTTCTAAAATTGGAGAATGAAAGTATTACGTGTAAAAGTCCTATTCAAAACATTGCCCCTATTTTTGACTTCTCAATCGTAGACAAGCATGATGAAAAACAAGATCAGATGTTCGCTTGTTGTGGAATAAATCCAGAGGGGTCACTAAGGGTTGTTCGAAGTGGCATAAGTGTTGAAAGGCTTGTGAAGACTGAACCTATCTATCAGGGTATAACTGGAACCTGGAGCTTGAAAATGAAAGTATTAGACTCTTGTCACTCATTTTTGGTGGTATCTTTTGTTGGGGAGACAAGGGTTTTGAAAGTAGGATTCAGTTTCAGTGATGTCACTGATTCTGTTGGATTCAAGCATGATGTTTGTACTCTAGTTTGTGGCCTAGCTGCTGATGGTGTTCTTGTCCAAATCCACCAAAATGCGGTTGGACTTTGTTTACCTACAACAGCGGCCCATCCTGAAGGTGTTCCATTATCTTCTCCCATCACTACATCATGGATGCCAGAAAATGCTACTATTAGTTTGGGTTCCATTTCAAGTCATTCTGTTATTGTGGCTACTTCGAATCCCACAATATTGTTTGTTCTTGGCATTCGATCTCTTTCGTCATATAATTATCAAATTTTTGAGATGCAACGTGTGAAGCTTCATTACGAGTTGTCTTGCATAAGCATACCTTGGGAGGGACCTGATCATTTGAAGCTGAGATCAAAATCTGATTTGGTTTGTAGGAACAACCAAGTTGCGTATCCTTGTGGGATTGAGATTACTAAGATCTTCGCAATTGGTACACATAAACCATCAGTAGAGATTCTATCCTTAGTGCCAGGAGAAGGATGCAAAGTTATTGCCATCGGAACTATGTCATTAACCGATGCCCTTGGAACTGTAATTAGTGGCTGTGTGCCTCAAGATGTCAGACTTCTGTGTGCTGGCCGTTTATATGTGCTTGTAGGACTGAGAAATGGAATGTTGCTCCGTTTTGAATGGCCAGCTGAGTTCTTCCCTGTTGACTTGGATACACCTGAGGCAGCTCTCTCTTGCGTAAGAAACACAGATTCTTCTCATTCAAAGATCACATGTCCTGCCTTCCCTGGGCAAAAAAATTACCGTCCGTCTACTGTTGGTATAGCTGGAAATGCTAATCCTATTCATCTACAGCTGATTGCAAGTCGAAGAATAGGAATTACTCCCGTCTTTTTGGTGCCTTTTCAGGATTCTGTTACTGCAGATATAATTGTTCTTAGTGATCGACCGTGGTTACTGCAAACAGCAAGGCACAGCCTTTCATATACTTCTATTTCCTTTCAACCTTCAAGTCATGTAACCCCCATATGTTCTGATGCTTGTCCTAGTGGGATTCTCTTTGTGTCGGAGAATTGTCTGCATCTGGTAAATGTTTTAATAATTCTGTCATAATCTATGTTGAATATTGTTTGAATGCATTTATTTTGTGGTTTTTGCTTCAGCTAGATTTGAACCTTTTTGAGTTTTATCTGAATGCCATCGTCCTTGTTGTATTGAAGCTTATAAGAACAAGCAATCTTAAAATGTTTAATTATGAATTTGTTTTAAACGATTTGATTTTGTTGAATGAAGGTGTAGTTTGTATGTCAAGAGTTTGTTGCAGTTATTTACTAATGCTTCCCCATTGGGCTGATATAACAATGGGTGTGCACTGCTGTTATTTTTATAAAATTAGAAATCCTACTTGAGCAACGCTTTTTACTTGCTCTCTTTCTCAGAATAAACATGGATTTTGCTATAGTCCAATTCCATGTGAGTTGTATATTTGTATTTTTCAATTTAACTTGTTTAATTGTTTGTTTGTTTATGATCATGACTGGTCTTGTTATTGTTATATATTGGCAACCACAATTGTTCATAAATATGTATTGTTTAACTATTGTATTTGTAGGTTGAGATGGCTCAATGTAAAAGGCTAAATGTGCAGAAAATTTTTCTTGGAGGCACTCCCAGGAAAATTATTTATTGCAAAGAGAGCAGATTGTTGTTAGTAATGCGGACCAGATTGAATGATGATGGTAGTTCAGATATTTGTTGTGTTGACCCTATCAAAGGCTCGTTTCGATCTTTGCACAAATTCAATGATCGGGATGTGCCAAAGTGTATGCAACTAGTGAGCGTTGGACATGCTCAATTATTGGTGGTAGGAACTGGCAAATCTGGTCAACGAGCTATTATGTCTAGTGGAGAAGCTGAAAGGTTTGTATAAACTTTATTTTATAAAGATAAAAATATCATTTGATCTTAGCAATTCTATTTCTCTAAATTGTTTTTTTGTTTGTGTGCAGTTCTAGGGGGCACATACTTGTATTTTCACTAGAGCATATGCAGATTCCTGATCATAGTTCTCTGGTTTTTGGCTCAAAGCCTAGTTCATCTTCATCATTCCAAGAAATTGTTGGTTATGCTTCGGAACAACTGTCTACAAGTGGTCATTGTAGCAATCCAGATGATAGCAACTCGGAAATTAATAATCTAGACTCATGGAACCTAAAACTGATTCATGATAGTCTGTTGCCAGGGGCAGTACTTTCTATTTGCAAATATCTTGAAGATTCTTTTCTTGCTTCTGCTGGCAATATTGTAAGATAATGAACTCTACTTGTTTATTACTTGCATTTCAAGACTATGTTTATGTTTGTATGCATAATACTTCTAATTAGGACTTTCTGCAAATGTTAAACAGCTGTATGTATTTGGATTCGCAAATGAAAATCCTCAGCGTCTTAGAAAGTTGTCTACAGCTCGGACGCGCTTCACGATAACTTCTTTGACCACTTTTTACACTCAAATTGCTGTTGGGGATTGTCGTGATGGAGTACTTCTCTACTCCTATCATGAGGTACATATACTTCTATCTGTTTATTTGTGTTTGCTAGCAAGTAGTAGTTCCTATTGAAAAAAAATTTCTCCTAATACTATATGGTGATTTTGTTCCCCATTTATTAGGATCTCAAAAAACTAGAGCTATGCTATGCTGATCCAATGCATCGGTCAGTTGCTGACTGTGCTTTGGTGGACATGGACACTGCCGTGGTCTCCGACTGTGAAGGGGTTGTAGCAGTGCTTTTGAAGACCAGTCAAATGGAAGGTGGTTGAACATCTTAATACCATGCAGTGCATTGTCAAAAACAACTCTTTTCTTCTTAGGCTATGTTTGGTTAGCAATGAAAGAAATGGAAAATCTAAGAAATCTATAAGTAGTAGTAATTGATGGCGGAAGCAAGGATCTTCCATGAAAAAGCTATTTGTTTATAGAGTATTTGATGGTATGATGAAATCATGAAGTAAGACTTCTACCACGGACCCCCCTTGGAAATTTTATTGCTGCAAAATTTCTTACAAAAAACGCTAGAAAAAGGAGGAAAATTTTTCATGAGGGGATTTTTGCATGATAACTAACTCAGATTTACATCATAACTAACTCTTTATAAATAATTACCCTAAATGTCATTCTTTCATTTATAATATATTTGTCAGTTGCTCCAATAAAGCTATTTATTATCCCTTACTGCAAGAATGTTTTTGACGATCCACTTCCTACATTTGTGGTCCAGAGAGTGAAAGCCCAGAACGAAACTTGATGCTTAGTTGCTCCTATTATATGGGAGAGACTGTTATGAGCATCAGAAAGGTTTGTTTTATTGCTGCTCTTAGTAACTTCTATGATATAATTTTTATTTTAAAGGCGCATCTGATTATATTCAAAGAGATTGTTGGCTACATCAAAACTGTGGGCATGATTTAGTGAAACTTATTCCTTTTCTTTTTCTTTTTTTCTTTCGTTTAGGTGGGGTGGGAAGGGGGTAGGGGAGGTCCATAGAAGAATTTAATGTTTAAATGAGAAAACATAATATGGGATGTGGCTCTTACCACTTGACCAAGATGGTGAAGGCCAGGCTGGCAAGGGAAACGAGAAATGAATGAGCTTATTCATAGGATTACTTATTATCGTAGGCACCCAAGAAGAGTATTATAGGTAGTTAGCCATTTAACCTTCTCTTCAGGTAATTTAAGAGAACAGAGAAAATGAGTATCAGTCTAGTTTTAGATTGTTATTGATCACTTTTGTGGCTAGTAACATTCTAGTTTATAATTTCGGAATCCAAGGCCGCCAAGACTTATATTAAATTTCAAAGCAACTAATCTGTTAGAACTTGCCACCAACCACACTTCAGCTGAGATTTGGTGCACATGATGAGGGCCGATTTTTTAGCCCGGACCCTTGTGATTTTAGGTATTACAATGTGTAGTAGGTTCTCAATTATCAATCTGCTTTTCAAACAAATAATGAGTGATACAGTTTGTTGTTCTTGGTGTTCTTTGGACTGATCAAAGTTTGTGGTTCTAGGGATCCTTTTCGTACAAGCTGCCTATGGATGACCCCTTCAAAAGCAGCAAAGCAGCTGAATCAATTCTTGAATCTGTAAAAAACAGTGTTGTTGCAACTACATTGTCGGGAAGTGTGTATGTCTTTATTCCAATTTCAAGGTTGTCTTCTAAAACTTCAAATCTCTACAGTTTTATTTTTTCTTTTCAAATTAGTTTTCGAACCAACAGAGTGTTGTTTTTGATTTTGCCACAAAAACATCCTTGATTTGGTCTATAAAATAGACCTACTAAGTCGAGTCTTACGTCTACAATTTGACAGTGAAGAGCATGACCTCTTGGTAGCTGTTCAAGATAAGCTCGCTGCTTATTCTTTGACAGCACCTGTTCTTGGAAATGACCACAGCGAGTTTCGCAGGCGTGGATCTTTGGTATGTAAAATATTCGAATTATTATTTCATATTAAGTTTTTGGTGTTCAGAATTACCATCAAAAGCTTACGTGAAGACCAATATCATTTCAAATGAATATGTTTTAATTATACTGTAGGGGTAAAGATATCATGAAATTTGTCATGGCTCAGTTTAGGAAAGACCAACCCTGCTTGTATGTAGGCACATTTAATCACTATACTTATTATCAATTAAGCAGCGCCTTTCTTAGAACTTAAGAAAATTAAGATGAATGATTCATTGAAGTTGCTTTTTGAACAAACATTTCATGAAGAGGGTAGAAGTTTTATTGCTCCTTGTGTATTCATCAGAAAGGAGTCCCCAGAATGCTAGATGGAGACATGCTAATCCAGTTTTTGGAATTGACTAGTGCACAACAAGCAACTGTACTTGGAGCTGATACTTCTACCCCGGGAAGTTCCTTGACGCTTTTACCAACACCTGTCAGTAGTGTTGTTCGCTTGCTTGAATGCATACACTATACACTTGGCTAGCCAATGGACTGCCAAGGCGCCAACAAGTGCAGGTTGAGAGCGCTTTATTGTCACTTGGTGTCTAGTCAATCTCTGCCCGCCAATAACGGCCGGTTGTAGATATTGAGTTTTGATGACAATGATCTTGTCTTTTGACCATTCGACCTTGCCGGTTTGAAGCGATTTATTCACGGAGGCCAAATTTACCGCACGAAAGAGTTTCCGAATCATCCAAATGAAAGTGCTTTCCCAGTAGTCAGGAGTAACGCATATGTTGATGTTGTACATGATACCTGTCTTGTACTATTGTAGCTTTTTATTTATCATAATAGAGAAAATTCGGTATAGGAGGTACCTGAATTCATTATTTGGGTATGGAAGTGACAAATTTAAGTTTTTGGGTATGTGAGTCAGAGTTACAGTAAATTTTAAAATGGCAGAAGGGCTCATCTGGATCAGTTTATTTATTTTTTGTTTTTGAAATTGGATTGGTTATGTTTATATAACTCTCTAGCAAACTCACTGGCAACGGCCAATGGTACCTTCTTCGGTGATGAGGCTAGGCTCGATCAATAGGAGGCGCGGTGGGGGTGATGGGAGTGGTGTCGATCGAGGCACGGCGGGGGTGATCGGAGTGGTGTTTCAGGGTTAGATGGTGGCGGCCTGCCCGAGTAACAGGGTAAAGTTCCAAATTACCGGTGGGAAGAAATGTTATCACCGATGATGTTTGTAGGGAACCCGAAGATTGCAGAGGTATGAATTAAATTGGAGGAAAAGTGGAAGAGCTTCATGTGCTATTACAGTGGCCCCGATGGTGTCAATAACCGGAATATTGAAAAAAAAATAGTAGAAGTTGCCAAAAATCCGGCGACTTTTGGTTGTCATTGTGATTCGCAGGAGCGGGAGGAAAGGGAAGGATAAAAATGGAGGTGGTTGGGTGGGGGATATTGGTTGTAAGGTGGGCGTGGGGATCTGTGTTAGTTTGGTTTTATTGTTTTTTATTTGAGAGGATAATAGAGGGGCTATATTGTTTATTTGCGTTAATTGACTTTTTTTAAGCAATTTTTTGAGTAAACTTATTTTTCTATTAATTTATTTTTTCAGTCAATTTATTTTTGATTGATTTTTTTAATCAACTTATTTTTTGCAATTAACTTATTTTATAAACTTATTTTATAATTATCTTTTTTTATTAATTTATTTTTAAAAAATATTAATACACGTATTATGACAGATATTATGAAAAATAAATTGATTAAATTTAATTAATTCATTTACATTTGCAATTGATAAAAAATAAACTAATTAAAAATAAGTTGATAAAATATAGGTCATGTCATTAATCATATTTTGACTACACAAATACATTTTTGTGAGTATATTTCTATAAATGTTCGTTTGTACATATTTATGAGACAAATATTTATATTTATTCGAAAAATATTTATATTTATCCGATCACGTATATAATTGTTAAAATTTAAACTTATTCATTCATGTGATAAACTCTAGAGAATTGCTCTATGCTATTCTAAATTGCCAGAAGAGATTACGAGAGAACTAGTTTATTCTGTTCCAAGATGGAAGAAGAAAATTTATACAGGGATGGCTATGATTCCCCCACCCTAAATGGTAGAACTGAGAAATTCTTCAAACGCCTATATAAACACACACAGGGGGGCTCGTATACTGAAAGAAAAAGAAACAAAAGAAAGAAGCATGAAGAAGAAAGGTTGAACCAGGGGCAAAGGTTGCCTTCCAATTGCTGCCATATTGCTGATGCGGACGTGAAGAACTTTGCCGACGGATTGCCGCAATAGTTTGTTGCCTCACAACCCTGCTTTATTGTCACGAGTGAGCCATAACCAGAGCTGCGCTGCTGCCGTGGTCATTGCTACACATCCAACATCTGTGAAGCTCTGGCCTAGCTTGGAACGTTGTTCTTGCCCGCCAAACAAAGGAGTCCAGGTCGTTGCCCGCCTATTGAGGAGCTTTTGAGGAGTTTACTGTCAGCCTAGTTGCTCCAAGTTGTTGCCTTTGACAAGCCTCGCCGGAGCATAGCCGCAGAAGGTTCCCCCAGAGGTTTGGAGTTTTCCCATGTTGCCGCTTTGCCGATCGCTGCACATCGTCGTGCAACCCTACCTCGTTGAGAAGGAAGTCTGCTATTATCCACCAAGGAAAGGCGTTGCTGCCACATCCTGCTGCTGCCGAAGTCGTCGCCGATGCCTAAAGGTCACAGCCTTGTTGCATCGGATTTACCTGAAAGGGAAGTATTATCTTTTGCAGGTAAAAATAGGGGACGTATTAGGAGGAATTCTTGCTGCTATCCATCACTGATTGCCGGCAGCCCATCACCATCTCCACTCGCCAAGGGAAGGAGGAGTTTTCCAGTACTCAACCGAGAAAAAGTACTCGGGTTGCCATGCCCCTACCTCGCCGGAGTCGGAGAAGACGTTGCCCAGAGCAAGGGGAATAGCAGAGAAAACAGATATCTTCCGGAGAGTGCTCCGATTAACCAATACCGTCTTCAGTCATACACTCGCCACCGATCTAATTTCCGTTACGCCGACTATCATCCCTGACCAAGTTTTATTGCCGGAGACTCAAGCCATCGCCGGAATTCTGCCAGCAAGCTGCCGATTGGAAAAGTCAGAAAAGAGAGTAGCGAAGGTCTGATTTTGCTAATTTTTTTCGACCAGCGCCGCTCGTTCCGAGCCCTTCCGTTGTGATCAAGTGAAGATGATGGAATGATATAGAAACCCAAACGGAGATCCACCAGATTTCATCGCCGAGGTCACCGAAAAAATTGAGAAGTGACCAATCGGAGCTACGTAGCACAAAAGTGTAGAAAAGTGTCTAACTTTCCGTCCTCTGACCGACCGACTGGAGCCACCACCGACAGTTGAACCACCGTCAAGAGACCCATAGGTCTGTGATCTACAGTTCTAGCCAATCTCTACCACCTTTAGCTGTCGGAAAAGCCACCGCCGGAGCCACCAAAACCACCATTGCACCGCCGCTGTAGCAGGGTTGTCGGACCTGTTTACTGCTGACCGCATCTGCTTTTGTCGTGTCTAAGACCAAATCCTTCTTCCCAGTCTGCGTCCGCGAAGCCAGTCCGTGACCAGTTACAAAACTGCGGCCAGGATTGGAGCTGGTGTACCGTACACCACCCGTAGACCAGCGCACGCAGAAAGAAAAGAAAATGACGTACGCCATCCAGCCCGATCCAGCATTTCTTTGGTTTGAAACAACCTGGAACGACCTGGTTCAACCTATCAACACTCTAGAAATAATTTGAATGCCTTCCAGACTGATCAGGACAAATTTATCTAAAGGCAGCAAAAATTCATTATTTTGTATAAATTGTAAAAATCATATGAGAAATAGTGGATTGTGAGTATTAATCTCATCGTGGCTTGACTTAGGGATTCAAGTTGAACCCTAAGGAACTACGTAAAAAATTTCTTGCGCATCATTTTGTTGTTTGTAACATTTTTTATTTTTTATCGCACTATCTCTTTGCACAGCAAGGGCGTTTCGGTCCCACCGAACTTTAAATCCGAATTACAAAAGAACCGATTCAAGGGGGCGGACGATCCCGCACCCAAACAATGTTTTAGCAAACAATTTGATAATGTTTTAGACAACTTTTTAAATTAACTTATTATTTTATTAATGTATTATTTGATGATATTATAATTAACCTACTAATAAAACGATTTAGATGGCATCATTTGTTAGGGAAGTGACATTGATAACATTGAATGCTTTTATTTTGAGAGAGTGTTTTTTTGTTGATATCTTTTGTCGCGGTGTGCATACGAGTGGGTAATATACTAGTAATAAGTAAATATAAAATATTGAACTTAAACTCAATGTAAAGTCAAGATACATGGATGAAATCATTATATTCAATTTCTAATTGCACTCAAAATAAAGTTTATAAAAAATTTATAAAGGAGGCGGAGCAAGCAACGGCCAGAGGCGGCCGGGGAGGGCGGCTGGGGAGGAGGAGTGAGATTTTTTTTTAAGATTTGCAAATTTGAACCGTTCTTATAATCAAACAATCCAGATTAGGCCGTGAAGTATATGTTTATTGATTGAAGGAGGAATTCAGGAAAGAAAAAAATTTAGAGAACATGGGAACCAATTTTTTCCCCCGGCTATACACAGTGGTAGTGATTTTTTTTTAGGATATGCCTCTGCTCGTGCATCACCTGATTCAACTTCACCTTCACCTTGCGCCAGTTTCACTGTACATTTATGAGACAAATCACAATCTCCCTTCTGTAATTGGGGCATCTCAAAATCCCCACCGGCTGCGAAGTCGTTGACAGTTTTGAAATCAGGAGTAGTAACTTGCATGGCAAACTCCAGAAGTGTCAAGATGGTTGCCAAGCAAATTCGGAGGGAGCTTTCTGACATGCTGCTCATTGATAAGGTTCTCCAGTATGCTGTTCTACCCGAGGCTTCTCTTGGGGCCGACAGTTATCCCTCGTCACTCACAACGATAAGCGACGTGGAGGTTTCTAGCGATTTGCGGGTAGGCCTGCACATGATGATAAATCCCTTAATTTTGATTTCATTATACTTCTTTTTGAGTTTGTGTTACATCATAGTATCTACCAGGAGTTAAAATTCTGACTAATCAATTAGATATACTTCAAAGCATTTCTTCCTGAAAACTGACTAATCTATTCGATTATTGTTTGGACTGTAGAATCTCTTTTTATTTTAAAAACTTGGAACATCCTTGGGTGAGATGTTTGTTGATATTCCTGCTAGAAGAAATGGCAATCCTAGCTCTCCATTTGTTGAGATATGTCATCTCGTGAAGAAGAAAGAAAAGGCGATTGCATAATTTTCACCGAAACTCTGCATATGCCCAAAGCACATTGGCGCACTCCCTATCCTAACAAAGCATTCTGATCTCTCGGTTCTTTTCCTTTTTTTTCTTTGTTTTAAATGATAACATGTAATGATTATTGAGCTTTGTTTCATTTGCTTACATTTCTTTAGGTGCAACTCTTACCCTTAAAACACGTTTACCATACCAATTCTATTTCGAAGTCAAGGATCTGGTAATGATTTTTGCATATTTTTTATCAGAGATTGCATTATTTGACGTGGGTTTTCGCAACCACATTCACAGATTGCTTGTATCATAGTCTACACTGGGCGTTAGAATATTGAGTTTATAACTGAAATAGAATAATTGTGCATGCCATTTAGTGGTTAAAGTATATGTTTCTATATTTGGAGACAAAAGGGTCAGAGAAGTAGCGACGGCTGGATTGAAGTCCAAGGCAAAATATGTTCGCGGTGTACCGGGAAAGCGTATGAAGTTACGACTAACTCGCGGAGATACGTTTCATAGAGGATGAGTCGCAAGAGCGTGGTAGCAGGGTATGCCTTATAACTTCTCTAAGTCTCTCAACAGGACACTTTGTGAAAAATATTTCAATTGTTGGGTTTATCTCACAGTTTGGAGGTGAACGGTGATTTATATATAAATTAATGAGAAAAGTCTTATTCCTTAAACTAGTTTTTAGATAAAAAAAGACTTGTAAAACAAATTTTAAATCTCTTTTGGAAGCCCGTATCAAAACCAAGTTGGTTTTAGTATTGCCTCAGTTTGCCTTAAATTAGAGTCTCACTTTATTATAACATATGGGCCCAATATATAATGAGATAGAGAGGATTCAGATGCTCGATTTAGAGTCTCTTTTGTGACTTAGCATGTCGTGAGGAAGGAGAGTGAGGAGGGTGAAGGGGAGTGGGGAAAAGGGGAGAATTATTGTGTGTATCATATATCATATTTAGAGGTGACTGGTGACTTATATACAAACTAATGGAAAAGTCTTATTCATTGAACTAACTTTTAAATTAAAAGAGGCCCATAAAATAAGGCCTAATACATTTTTCTTTTTATGATACAAAATATTTTTTCCCTTTAGGAATACTGCACTCTAACAGTTGGCTATCTTGTGTTTGGCATGATTATTTGATAAAGAAGTAGGATTTTGTTCTGATCCTTTATAAAGTAATTTTTTAATGTTTTTCAAGCACTTGTGACATTTTTTTAATTTGCTGTAATAGTACTTATTGTCTGAATATTATGAATCCACGATTAAAGTATATAGCAAAGCACATCAAGCTATTTGTGTTATATTTTAGGTTTTTTTCTCTAGTTCTCAACAGTCTGTGCCGGACAATATATATGCCCAAAGGCCAAAAGTAAGAAATACGTAAAAGGCTATCATACCGTGCCCGGGAATAATACAAGATTTACATCATAGGTTGGGTGAGATCTCTATCCTGCCAGTTTGTATGTATTTTAGAGGCTGTTTGTAAAAAAGATGGAAGAAAGGGGTGGATGAAGGATAGAAAGAAGGTAGTTTCTAAAAGATTATGATATAACAAGTAACTGAACCTCTCATAATCTGTCTGTAATTAAACAATTTCAGGTTTTTCGGTCATGCTTTTTCATCCTTGAACTGCTTACGAATTCGTGACCTTAGTCCACTACATTCACACCTGCAGGTGATAGCCATATTGGATAGAATAAAGGATAAAAAGTGACGAAGAGCTGTCTTCATCCAATTCAACTAAGCAAGATGATGACCGGGACGAAGAGGACCAGGACGAGGGCATTGTTTATGTAGATTAGTTTAATATATCAAGAATACATTGCATTAAAGATGCTGGTGATATTCTGATTTATTGTGCTCAAAAGTGTTTCTTAAACATTTTTACTTTTTTTATCTTTGTAGCCAGATTTAGATGTTGCCCATGGTGAGTGCTTCTGGAGCATCATGAGCATTCCAATAATAAAATTTTTATTTTGTTTAACTTCCTACTATGCCTCTAATTTTCAACCCATGAATGAAAAAATAAAATAAAATTTTTTTGTCCTTACATAAGGATAAAAAAATAACCTTGATGGGAAATTAATTAAAATAATAATTTATTTATATAATTATTATATGCTTTATTTTAGTAGATATATTTTATTTTATATTATTTATTTATTATATATATTAATTACTTCTAATTATTTTAATATTAAAAAATGTTTTATAATGTGTCTCTTTCATTTCATCAATTAACAAGTATCAAATTTATCTCGTTATCACTTAATAATTGTGTTTGTATAACAGCGTTAGTTTTAAAGGTGATTAAACGTTTTTTAAAATGAGGAGAGGTAAGTGATTAGTTGAAATATGGCTGAATGATGATTTGCCTTAATTTAGAGGGACTAAAATATATTTTGCTTAAAAAATTATGGGGAAAAAATGAAATATAAAGCCATGCATAAAAATCATGAAGGTTGATATCATTGTGTTTATTTGGCAAGCTGTTACTAGGCGTACAATCGACTTAGTATGGGTAGGAGGTACGTAAAATAATTTCACGATAGCGCATATTTTTATATATTGGAAGCTTGCAGTATTCAAGCCACTCATTACTATCGCTTCTTGCTCCACTCCTCCTCGTTCTGGGCGGCGGCCATGGCTCAATCCATCAACGCAATAATCTTGTTCGTCATCTTAGTTCTCACGGCAATTTTCCGCTCATTGCTCTACATCGGCGCTTTCTCCGGTCGATTTGACGTCGTCTTGGTGGCAATCTTGGCCATCATCTTCCTCGCGATTGATCTCCCTCGCCACCTATCGACTGTTCAACACACCTATTTTCCGATCAACCATGTTCTTGGAGGCGGCGATGGTCGACCTCGTCGACAGAACGCACATCAAGATTCTCGCACTTCTTGTCGGGGCATTTCTCCGCACATTGTTCTTCCTCGACTGCTTCACCGGCCGATTGGTGGTTGTCTTGATGGCAATAGTGGCCAGCATCTTCTTCGCAGGGATCTACTTCGTCGTCTTTCTATCGCGTAATGCACCTGTTCCCCAGCCTACCGATGACGACAACAATGAGGAGGACGGTGGTGATGAAGAAGGCCCAGTGGCCAGGAATGATCACGACATCGAGAATACTCCTACAGCTGCAGATCATGAGGTAGATATCGATGATCAAGATCATGAACCGCCGGCCAGGGATGATCCCAGCATGCAAAGTTCTACGTCTGATCATGCAGAGGCCGTTGAGTGGGGTGTAGAAGATCATGATCAAGATCATGACCCGCCGACAAGAGATGATCACGTCGACATGCCGAGCAATGCATCTGAACATGAGGTAGATGATGACCAAGATCACCATGACCCGCCTACACAAGATGATCAAGTTGACATGCCGAGCACTGAGTTTGATCATGAGGTAGATGATGATCAAGATCATGATGACCCGCCAACAAGAGATGATCACGACGGGCAGAGTACTGTTACTGCGCCTGATCACGAGGTAGGTGATGATCAAGATGTCGAGCTCGCCTCCTCGGCCGAATCACTGCCGGAGACCATCAGTCCGGAGCTTAGCTCTCTTCCCTCTACATTCCTACCGCGGTGAAAGAATGAGAAGATCGCAATATACTGGCCACGGTGAACTTGTTAATTTCTTGGACGATCGCTTTTGCACCTGGCCAATTCCATCTCTTGTTCTCAGAACGGTTTTCCTTCTTTTCTGTCGATTTTCAATTCTCTGTCTTCCCGAAAGACGAGACTTTGGTCCCTTAGTAGATCATTTAGTGCAATAGCAGTAGATTTCTTGATGGACTTTTCGTAGATGTTGTTTTGATGGTGGTCTATCTTTCTCATGAGTTGGTGCATGCATGCATGGAGTTGTAAAATTACCATAAGGCTTCGTTTCTTCTGATCGAGTTGGTGATTTTCTGGGTTCTTTATTCTGTTCGGAAGGATCTGTAATTGTATGCTTGCAACCATTTCGTGAATGATTAGAGTTTTGGAGAATAGTTATGCTCGGTTTCTGTCATCTAAGCATGTATCCGAGTTTGTGCAATCTAGCCTATGGGACACTGTTTACAATGTGAAACCAGAACTTGTTCTAGCTTCGTTCTGCAATGTGTGGATTTGTGGCATTGGAGGTCTGAACACGGAATTGGATTTGAAGGTTGAGATCATCAAATGTTGTGAGCCTGAAATTTGTAATAGAATGTCAGTTTGGTTTCTCAGCTGCTTGGCCGATATCTCGTTTAGATTCTTCCCAGGCATGAACTCAGAAAGTTCCCTGGTAGCTTCGAAACTATTTCATCAAAAATATCGTTTCAGATTCCTTGTGGATTTGTTGCAATCACTGGCAATAGTCGAGGTAGCTTCTCGATTAGTTCTGTATACAAATTAAGCCCATGATGTTATCAATTTGAAAGTGGTTTGTTCTGTTCAAGAAAGTTTATTGATCATGTCCTGGGTACTACTGATGTAAACGTGTGAATTACTTCCTTTTTCACGTCAATAACATCGAATCAAGTGATTTGCATGCGACTCAAGGACATTTCTGAAATATATATTTGAAGTCTTACTGTTCATATAATATTTATTGATTAGTGTTCATAGTATATACAGTGATAGTGATCGTTGGACCTGCTCGTGCATCAGCTCTTTCACCTTCACCTCGTGCCATTTTCATGCGTACATCCATCCATCTGACAAATCACAATCTTCTCTGTAACCGGGGCACCTCCAAAATCCGCACCGGTCTTGTTGCCAGTTTCGAAATCAGTAGTAGAAATTTGCTTGGCAAACTCGAGAAGGGTCAAGGATGGTTGCCAACCAAATTAAGAGGGAGCTTTCTGATATGCTGCTTACTACTGAAAAGGTTTTCACCATAGTTTTAAATACCACGTCGGTCTAGTTTTAAATACCACGTCGGTCGGCTGTTTGAGTGATATGCGTGATTCGACGGGGTTTAAACCCACGTTTTCGCATTACACCCAGCTTTCTATTTAGTCATATTATTTCCGACTACAATTTTTTTTTCACAAATGCTTCTCTGAATTTGTCAACAAATATTTAAAATCCAAGACATATAATGTAAAGGAATACCTCTAAATTAACATAGCAATAGAAATATAACACACAAATTTACTTGTTACATTTGCAAAAAAAACTAACAATGTTATAAAAATACCATCATAGTTTCTAATTAAAAAAAACTACATTTCTGAATGCAGAATAGGAAAAGTAGGAATTGCAACACATGAAAGCCAAAATGTACAATGATTATAGATGTTGGAAAGTAAAGAAATGTACAAAAAAGAACAATCCCCGGTCAATAAGCATGGGAAAATATGTAAAATACGTGGGCATTGACCAACAGGCACGGTCCAAATTTCCGAGTTGGCGTGGGCAAATAAAGCGTGGGGAATGCTCCGCTTTAAAAGGCACGATTCATTGTCAGAACGAAAACGTGGGGATTTGAGGCGTATGTGACGGGAACCTTTGAATGGACATGGGCACAGCATTAATGGGCCTGTTTTGAATGGGCTTTTTTTATTTATTTATATGATTTACTTTTTAATTGGGCTTTGAATTAACCGGCGCTGTTGATTTTTGTTTTTTTATTTGCAAATAAACCATGCCATCAAGAAGCAATTAATTAGAATATAACCACTAACCCAAAGTACAATAATTGTTTAGGAATTTCATCTAGGAAATTTTAAAATAAAAAATAAATAAATAAAACAAACTTGTGCCGTTATTATTTTTATCCTGAACTAAACAAATTCTTAATATCACAAAAAAAGAGCTTCAAGAACGCTGTGCTTGAATATTGTCAAGGAGATTCACATCTGTTTAACAATAGAATGTTTATTTTAATTATGATGTTATGATAAAATACAAAATATGGCTATGTATTATGATATCTATTATTAATAATGATATGATAATACATTGTTAGTATAGATGTTTTAATTTTGAACATGTTCAACAGGTGAGCGAAAACCAAACCTAAAAAATATAAATGCAAATAAGAATGAACAAATGAGTTGAGATCTAGTTTAATAAGGTAGAATGAATGTGAATTAGTAGTCAAGTCAAGACACAGCTCAGAAGTGATCATGCAATTAAAATAAAATTATTGTATGAATATTTTATGAAATGATTATATTATCTATTGTTTGATAGGGTGGTCTTTCTTGTATTTTTTGGATAAACTCTGTCTGTCTTCATTTAAAATTTTAATTGAACGATCAGTTCTGAGTTGTGTCGTGACTTGACTACTAATTCATGTTCATTCTATCTTATTAAATTGGGTCTCAACTCATTTGTTCATTCTTATTCGCATTTATATTTTTAGGTTTGGTTTTCAGCCCACCTGTTCAACATGTTAAAAAAAAAAAAGAGCTTCAAGAACGCGGTGCTTGAATATATGTAAAACCCGTGACTCGAGTCAGGGTTTTACGTTACCGAACCAGTCGGTTCAACCGTTGGTTCGAGTCGAGTCAGTTTCATGAACCGTGTGCTTAGTCGAGGCCAGCCGTGAGTTATGAGCAATGAGAGTCAGGTGTACCTGAATATATGATGATAACGTCGAGAAGATGGTGAGATATGAGTTATTAGAATATATGAAAGTATGCAGTATTTTTTTTTAATATGTTTGATCGTAAAAATAGTTTTAGGCCGAATAACTGCGTTAGATTATATTCGGGTGGGTTATTAGTTATAGAGTATGCCATTTGGATGTGGTTGTGTTTGTTTTATTTTATGGGATTTTCCCATATTTTTCTAGATTTTTTTTAGAATTTATTACGAACTAGTTATTATTTTGACTCGAGTAGGAATCGAGTCAATACTTAATTACGAAACTGCCATTGAGGGTATTTTTCTCCCTCCTGACCCTTACCCTCCCAAAACCCTTGCCGCTGTGTTCTGCTGTCGCCGCAGTCGCCGATCGACGCCACTCCGCCTTGCCGTGCCATCGTCATGCCGCCCCGACCGACCCCGGCCACCGATCGCCTGCCGACGCGCCGCCGCGATGCCACGAAGCCGCCTCGGCCGTCGCCACTCCGGGCCGGATTCCACCACCGTTCGGTCTCCGTCATCGCGGCTATGACAACCAGTCCCACCCCCTCACCGTTGCCGACGTTTCCCCCATCATCTCGACCGCCGTCGAGGCCGGCCGCAGCCCCAATCGAAGCACGACGCCGCCGCCACCCATTTTCGACGCCGCTGCCAACAGCCATCACCGCCTCGGCTACATTGTTTGACACCACCATCGGACCAAGCTCGTCGAGCTGGTGCTGATAGACCCCCTGATTGCCCTGTTCTGAATCATCGCCGGAATCCGCCGGAAAACTGCCGACACTCGCCGGAAAACCATCGGAACCGCCGGAAAATTGGATTCGTGGGAAATTTGCCGGATCATCTGCCAAACACACCCGGTCCAATCTGATCAGACTTCGGACGCCGCTAGGTGCCGAATTCGAGTTTCGAGCCACGAAACGGAAACCCTAGCCGTCGCCGATTTTCGACGACGAGGTATAATTTATTTTAACTTAATTATTTGAAAGTATTGGTTGTTAGAATTGCATGGTAGGATTGGTGAATTGTGTGTTGTAATAATATATATAAATGTAGATTTGATTAAGGATAAAATATGAAATTTGTTTGATTGAGTGGTGTTAAAAATGGAGGCTAAGAAACTAATTAGGGTAACTAGGTAATGATCATGATCTAATGCAAACTATCCTAAGTAGACTTGCTAGAATTGATATAGGTTGATGTGTGTTGATTGATGCGTGATTGTGTTGATTGTGTGTGCATGCTATAGGATGTGTGATTCATCATGCGGGCGTTAGTTTTTAGCTTGATTGTGTAGGTACGGTGTAGGAGCTCGCCGCCTAGGCACGTGGACCCGTTTGGAGCTTCTACCAGGTCCGTTTAGGACTTGTTCTTTGTTTTACGCTATTCTATTGTGTATTTGATTTATTACGTGCAGGACGTGTTAAGTGGCATTTTATCGGATCCCACTTAACTCGGGCCATTTAGCCAACAATTTTCCGGGTTAATAACCCTCGAGGATGAGATCCCTCGAGTTTGTTTTCGAACTTCAGATCCAGCTCACGTTGCCTTCGGGCCTATTGTATAAATCCCAACCCAGACCTATATATATGTATAGTTTTCGCGTTTTTGTGAGAGATTGAATGAGGGAAATCCGACTACCGTGCTATGCGAGCGGGCACGTGTGTGGCGATAGTGGGCTCTGGAATTGTGTGCGGGCCATTTCATTCCCGAGGAATCCTGACAACTCCACCTTTGAGTTCCTCAAACCCGGAGAAGTGTGGAGGTTCACGGGTACTGCATTGCAGCGCATGTCTAGACTTGTGGTTTTAAAGGGTACTAAAGGCGATTGCCTGAGAGTGCTCGGCCTTCGTGCTCAAGGCCGGGAGTAATATGGAAGGTGCAGAGGACGGAAAGGAATGAGATTTGATGCGAGAAGCGATAGAGAAATGACCAAGGTATGAGAATGAGAAAGAAAGGGGGACGCTGTCGACCCGAGGGCGACGGCTCCCATATGTGCCCTGATGAGAGTTCTTGAGGAAGTATATGGTTTTCATTCAACAGGAGAGTTTGCTCTCCTGTGCCAGATTGATATTAGTTATTTTTCGGGCCGGTAACACTCGTTACTGACGGTTTTTCTATATATATGTAGGTGAGGAATGCGAGCGATGAAAGCTGTCGGGACTGCGGAGGAGCAGCACGGAACCGCGCACACATGTACCTGCCGCGTGTAATGTATAATGATGGTTGTTTAATGCTGTGTGAATGATTATTAGAATGTTTTTGTCTTGATGAATTGCCTGTTATGAAATGAACGGATAGATGTGAATGAGCAGGGAGCCTTGGAGTTCAGCCTCAGCTTAGATGAAAACGAATGAGATAGTGATTGAATGTCATGGTAGATTGTTATGTTTTATCGTATTTTGATAAAATATTTATATACCCTTGTTGTGGACAGGTTGGCCCTTATTGCACTTTTAGGAGAAACTTTGTCCGTTTTTCCGTAGTAGTATATATTTTCTTTTGGTTTCTCATTTATTATTTTGTCTTGTCTTTGCTTGCACGTCATGGCATGCATGTAGGACTCCGTTAGAATCCAATTGTTCTCATTCATGCATTTCATATTTGCATCTCCATCTTGAGATGCCGAGAGTAAGATCCGGGTCGGCTTAACCGAATCTAGTAGATTAGCGAACGGTTCGGTCGCCGGTGACATTTTCGGGTCGGTTCACGGGTGAGCCGAAACGGGGTGTTACAAAATAAGAATGAACAAATGAGTTGAGACCCAGTTTAATAAGGTAGAATGAATGTGAATTAGTAGTCAAGTCAAGACACAACTCATAACTGATTATGCAATTAAAATGAAATTATTGTGTGAATATTTTATGAGATGTTTATATTATCTATTGTTTGATAGGGTGGTCTTTCTTGTATTTTTAGGATAAACTCTGTCTGTCTTCATTTAAAATTATTTATACTTAATCATAATTAAATGATTGGTTTTGAATATGATTATTATCATGTCATTATATATATATATATATATATATATATATATATATATATGTACTGTAGACTTTTACATGTATAAATGAAGTAAATTTGAAGTTAACATATCAAAGTCTATAATCTATCTCATTATTTTATGAGGTGTCATTTACAGAATTAAATTTTAATTTTAAAATAAACCGTATATAGTGGAACATCTTGCCTAATTTAAATAACATAAATTATATTTCAAAAATTACTATAATTTTAAATATTTGAATGTAAGATCACGCAACGATTCAATTGCAAAATTATATTCAGGCAATTTGTTGTATTACTGGCCACTTGATGAGAACTTGGACCCGTCTCTCTACAAAAAAAATATTAAAAAAGTAAACTAAATTTTATCAATTTCCTCTTCCTCGATGACAATTCCAACAATTCAGTAATAAAGAAAAGTAGCACTTACCTTTTTTACCTAGTAGTTAAAAGCTGGTATAATTAAGTTCATGGTACTATACGCATATAATGATTTTTTTTTAAAACGATACATAATGAATTATTTGGACGAATACGAATGAATCAGCGAATGAATCTCGTCCAAACGCTCTTTCTTCCAAAGACGCGTTTACACTGAAGATCACGAGACCAGACGGAAATTGACGGCTATACACAGGCAGCGGATACATCCAGCTGGAAAGGCTGCTGGTAATGGCTGTTACTGTATTCTTTCGATCGGCTACGGACAGTACTCTTGTCAACTCACATGGAGGGGACGTAGCAGCACACATGTTTTAAAGAATTGTAGTTAACATATATATGTCTGTCTTTTGAGGGTCTTTGTCTTCCACTCATCCTTCGTGCCTTAATTATAACATTAAAGAGTCGTCGCCGACGATATTATTACCAAAGACCAAAGCGCTAATGCTATCAGATCACTAAGATAGTATCTGGAAATTAAAGACATCCTTTGTCCTCACATGTGGGGAAGCGTGAAGACCACTTTCTACGAACACTCCTCAATTCCAACGCCGGCCCCGCCGTTCAAGCTATGCATGCAAACTCCGTAGTCGAGAGTAGGGGTGGGCGCGGACGTCCGAATTGGTCCGACTGTCCGAAGTCCGAAGTATGTCCGACCGAATTTGACCGACCGAATTCGACCGAATTAAAACAAACCAAACATGGACATTTCTTTGTCCGACCGAATGACCGACCGAATGACTGATATTTTATATCAATAATATAATATTTTCAACATTTGTAAGGCTAATATTATAGTTTATAAAAATTTTAAAATGTAATATATAGTAAATTAATTAAGTTCATACATAAAATTGATATTTAATATCTTAAATAATAAAAAATGACATACATAGGATAAAAGTCACTCTTATTATAAGCTATAAATACTTTGAGAGTTAAGACTCAACAATCTCCTGTATGAAATAACATAAAAAGATGACAAGTAAAGCCAATGATGAAATATTCAAAATTTCAATTATATCACCAATAGTATATGATATTTGTTATGCAAGAAAGCATTTGTTCTCATGCAAATGTAAGTGAACAGTTAATCAGGTGCGCTAGTTTCATTCTTTAATAAGTACCAACGTCTCAAGTAACGAAATATTTCGAAGAAAAAGCAGATTCGAAAACTACGACTTTAAACAAACTAAAATTTGGTATAAAAAATAGATTTTATAAATTAATCTCAACAAAAATTTCACCATCCTTCAATCTTTGTATCCCTCAACAGAAAATAATCTTTTAAATTTGTTATTCTCTAACAATTATCAAAATGCTAAGTATAGCAAGGGAAGCAAAGAGATAACATCATAAGTAGCTATTCTCCAACAATCTTTGACAGTACCTATTCTTTCTAAGATGCAAACTTCCTTCACCAAATAATTGTACAAATTTTTATAGCTCAATCACTGTACAATTTTGTTAGAATAAATTTTTTTACATTATCATCTAAGTATAAATAATCTAACCTTATAAAATAATAATAATTAATCCTAAATATAAAATAAACTAAATTTAAGATAAATTAAGTGATATATACACGGCGGTAATTAATCCTAAATATAAAATAAACTAAATTTAAGATAAATTAAGTGATATATACACGGCGGCAACAGGCGGTGGTTCGATGGAGTCTGGCGGCGCCGCGGCGGTGGTTCGACGGAGTCTGGCGGTGCTGCGGCGGCAGTCCGGCGGCGGAGGGAGGGCAGACGAGGAAGGCAGCAGCAGATGTTTAGGGTGGCGGTCCGGCGAGGCAGGCGGCGGTGGAGGCTGGAGCGGCGCAAGCTGGGCAGGGGAGGGCGGCAGCAAGAGGCGGCGGTGGATCTTCACACGGCGCGCAGAGGGAGGCGGAGACATGAGCAGATGGTGGCGGTCCAGCGGAGGCAGATGAGGCGGGCGGAGCGGAGGCGGGCGGATAGGAGGCGGGCGGAGCGGAGGCTGGCGGATCGGAGGCGGGCGGAGCGGAGGCGGGCGGAGCGGAGGCTGGGCGGAGCGGAGGCTGGCGGAGCGGAGGCGGGCGGAGCGGAGGCTGGCGGAGCGGAGGCGGGCGGAGCGGAGGCGGGCGGAGCGGAGGCTGGCGGAGCGGAGGCGGGCGGAGCGGAGGCGGGCGGAGCGGAGGCTGGCGGAGCGGAGGCGGGCGGAGCGGAGGCGGGCGGAGCGGAGGCGGTGGCGGTTCGGCCGAGGCAAGGGGAGGGTGGGTGAGGGCGGCGACGGCGGAGGGCGGCGGCGGCGGCGGCGGCGCCCTATGAACAGTGTTTCTGGGTTAGGGTTTTAGAAGTTTTGGTTTTGATTTCGGACGGTCCACGGACATTGCCCGGGCCCGACGGACAAGTCGGACATTAATTCGGTCGGACAAGTTTTGTCCGATAAAATTTCGGACAAACGCGGACAATATTTTGTCCGACGTCCGTCCGACCGATGCCCACCCCTAGTCGAGAGACGACTTTGGACCGCGCGCACGGAATGAGAAAACTGCGATTGGTAGTGGGAGGGGGCAGCAAGTTCTATACTATTTGCATGCACTAATAAATTGATAATAGCAAATGGTTTCACATTGGCTTAAAGATGAGATCTGGGTGCTTTTTATTCTTTCGCTCTACACTGTCATTTAGGTATTCAAATTTAATTAGGACACTCAGGCTTTGGATGAGAGCGTACGCATCCCGCGTAAATACATGGCCATGGTCATGCAAAAACCAAACAGAACCCGACCCGATGCCGGCATCGGTCCTTGTCTAAAATGGTGTGCGCGTACTATACACGAAGTACAGGAAGGCGGTCAATGGCCACCAAATATAAGATCTGATCGATTCGATTAATCGATACCTTCTGAATTGTGTAAATATTCACGTTATTTCAAGCCATCCAAGCCTACTCAATCTATCTGATGTTTTCTATGTGTGACGAAGGATCAACCATTTCATATACAACACGTCATGGTTGACATTAGGATTACTTGCTGGTTAGGCAAGTTAGCAAGTTCTTGACAATTACCTGCAAACTTATCTTCAGCAATACTTATATATATATAAAAGAAAATTACTCCATATTAGGTGTAGAAAAAATTTTCTATGCCCTCTAACGTCGAGGCTGTCTGATTACAAACACGGCCCAGATCTAAAAAAATTTGATCTAGACTGTCAGATTATAATGACGGCCCAGATCACATTTAAAAAAAACGGATCTGGGCCGTCCTTATAATCGGACGGCCGGACGGCCCAACCCGGTGTGGAATAACCAATCTCATATATATATATATACACACACATACATTAATGTTCTTATATTTTTCAACCCAATAATTATAAGTTTAGTATGTTTCATGTTGAGATTTACAGGTGATTGCTAGTATTAGGCATAGCTTCTAAAGTTTATCTAATTTAATCAAACTCTAAAAGGGATTTACGAGCCAATTGCCCATTTGAATGTGTACATTCCAAAAATATATATCACTTAATAATTGTACTTGCTCTAACACATAAAATTTATGATCTAGCTTCATTAATTTATAATACATAATTCTCCTTAATCATAAGTTCTTAAACTACAATTAAAAAATATATAATTATAATTAATCAGTAGTCCACGTGTCACCGAGTTATAAAAAATGCAGTTAGCTGGTGCTCAGTACCGAATCCTACGACGATAGACATAAGCAATTTCATCAACTGATTTATATTTTACTTTTCAAAGTTCTTTTATTTAACAAAAAGACTTGACGAGTTTCAACTCATTACTGGTCTTCAGAATGCCGTGTCACTGACCAGCATTTACAGAGTACGACAAATTCTACCGTAACCTTCAACGCTGCCGTGTACTGCAAACCTGTGTGGAAGCCGATTGAGTTTTGGGTCAACTTGGTTCTCACGATTTTCCAACTAAGCCCGAGCTGAGCATGTGACTGGGCTTTAGAACTTCTACCTGTTCTAATCAAAGTTTAATTCACGAGGATTTTTTTTTAAAAAAAGTAGAAGAAGTATTAATTTAAGAATTTCTAGTTACTTGATCCCATTTTTGGTATTTTGACAGAATTTAAAAATTCACTCGAGGTTTTTTTTACTGTTAATATTTAAGGGTATAAATGAGCTGAGCCGAATCGAACTGGGTTATTTTTGAATTTGGTATAATTTTTTACAAGTATATTTGAGTTTGTTTGAAAACTTAACAAGTTTTGATGTAAATTAACAGAGCCGAGCTCATCCAAAATTTATGATATTTATGCTTGGTTTGTATTTAGCTTGTTATATTTTCGAGTCGAGTGGAGTCGAGCATGAGTCGAGCACGAGTCGAGCGATTATTTGTACTTGGCTCGTACTTGACTTATATAAAATTAAAATTCATTCCTAACACTATATAAATTTAATATAATTTTAATAGTATTAATGAGCTGAGTCGAATAGCTTATTTTTTCGAAGTTAAATACATTGAGCCCGAATTTTAAATTAAACTTAGCCGAATACTCCTCCTTAGTTCACGCTATATTTATTATTCAATGAACTATTTATTTTGAGTCGAATATTTTTTTAAACGTAACATTAACTGAATTTAAATCAAACTGAACCGAATATAACATACTCCCAAACAAATTTAATATATTTACACCCCTGTTAATATCTACCTTTTATCTAGCATTATAATTCTAAGTTTCTAACAAGACATTTCCCCACACTGCATTAATATATTAATCAGAAAGCCAACATGGGGACTTCGTAAATGGTGAAGGTGAGGTAGTGGGTTGCGATGATACGTTCCGAGTCGTCAGTCACCTGTAAAGCTATTAACAAATGGGATTGGGATGCTTCGAGGAGAGCCACAAAATTGACGAGAAATAAGAAAACATATCCACTGAGCGCCACCTCTGCCTTTACAACTGGCCAAACTCTGAGTAGACATATTGAATTCAGATCTTTGCCCGAACAAACAAAAAACAAGAAACAAAAAAATAGGGAGTGTCAGAATAGGAAGCTAAACAAAGTTGATGAAAGGCATATAAGTCCAAGTTCAAGAAAGCTTGTAGCAATTTACTGGTAGATTCTCCGACACTAGGATGTTGAGGTCATAAATAAAACAATAAACAGCACTATGAATGATGAGTTCACAAAGTATTATGTGTGGAAGTAACTTGTGAACCGGATGTGATAGTCCAAAGCACGTGAATGTCGGTCTCTATGCTCTCTTCAATCTCCGCTATATATACCTCTTTTTCGTTGTGCTGCGTCTCTGCATCTTCCTCAACATGGGTTCTTTTCTCCTTTGTGATCTTGGGTTGGTGTGATCGATTCGTGTTTCACTTAGGGAAGATATTGGAGGTAATCTCCCTCTTTTCTTGTTGTTTTCTTTTTAAAATGTTGCCGTTTTCTGAGTTTCGTCAGCTCGTTTCTTGAGAAAGTGGTTAGTATGTGAGATTTGTCCATTGATTGGAGTGTTTATCTGTGCCCCATGCTTGTAACTAGCTGTTTGATTGGTGTTTACGGCATTAAATGGGGGTTAGAGAGGCTTCTCTTGAATGTTGCAAAGTAAAAATGATGTTTTTTTATTTGTTCGATGAGAGTCTTTGGGATTGTTTGTGGCCTCTTTATGCCAGCCTTAAAGGGCCGAGAGAGCTGTAATGGAATTTTCATTTCTGGGTGTTTTAAACTTTTCATTCAATTGGTTCTTTCCCTGTTTTTTGGTATTCCTCTTTGTCCACCCAATTTTTATTCATACTATTTGCATAAATCCTGATTTTTCTGGGTTTACTTTGCAGAGGTAAGGTGCATAAGCATTCCCCGATCAGTGTCAACAACAAATCATCCACTTGACCACAGAAAACTCTGTTTCCCCCCATCTCAAAGTTTGAAGGAGGCCATAGTAAGTTAGCAAGATGGGTATGTCATTTTCCTGCGGTAGTAATGATCCTGATATACTTGAGGTGACTAGTGGTACTGTGACTGTAAGATCCTTGAGCTTCAAAGGAGATGAGGTGATCACAACAATGAGATCTGTTAGTTTCAGAGGCAGAGATTCTGAGCCCACCATCTTGAAGTCTTCAATGTCGGGAAAGATGGTTGTGGAGGGTTCTCTGAGTTTCAAGAGAAGGGAAACTAACACGTCGCTGGTGGACACGGTGTACCCAACTGGTCTGGGCAATGAATGTAAAAGATTGAAGAGTTGTAGAGAGCCGGATGATGCCCTTTCTTGTGCTGCAACAGAGAACAATTTGGTGGAGAAAATCCCATCGTCACCAGGCTCATGCCCAAGCAGCCCACAGTACAAAGCTGCAGTTCAACTACAGAAGGTTTATCGAAGCTTTAGGACGAGAAGGAAGCTTGCTGATTGTGCTGTTTTTGTTGAACAACGATGGTATTTCCAAACCCCCCCCCCTTTCTTGTTTTATTTGGTTATTGCAACAAGATTGAGTGAAATAGTGATCTCTAATGTTCTTTTTTATTGTCATGGCAGGTGGATGCTGCTAGATTATGCTGCCCTTAAACGCAGCTCAGTGTCATTCTTTGATATTGATAAGCCAGAGACTGCAGTTTCTCGTTGGACTAGGGCGATAAACAGGGCGGCCAAGGTTGTAAGATTTGTCACAATTTCATCCATGTATTGAAATTCTTGTGCCTTGATTTTATCTGATGTTCACATGACCGATGCTTCAAAATCCTTTCATATCTGTATCAGGTGGGCAAGGGTTTATCAAAGGATGAGAAAGCACGCAAGCTTGCATTTCAACACTGGCTTGAAGCAGTATGTTCAACTCAATGTCTTGCTATGCTTTTCTTCTTTTTGTTTGCAAAAGTTACGAACCTGAGAATGCTGAATCAAGCTAACGTTTATAACAGATAGATCCTCGCCATCGCTATGGCCACAATCTCCACTTCTACTTCGCTAGCTGGCTCGAGTGCAGTAGTAAAGAGCCATTCTTCTACTGGTAAGTTGATCATTCTAAAGTTTTGTTTTCCCCCTAGTTGTGTTGGAAACACGGTAAATCTTATGGTCTTACAAGATTATGTATGCTCACACAATATCAGGCTGGATGTCGGACGAGGGAGAAACTGTATCCACGAAAAGTGCTGCAGGTCAAAGCTTCAGCGAGAATGCATCATTTACCTGGGGCCTGTGAGTCTATCGAGCTAACTGTCATTGTTCTAAGTGTTTATTATTGATGGAATTATTGAATTATCTGTTTCTTACATGAATTGCCTAATTGCAGAAGGAAAGGGAAGCCTATGAAGTGACAATAGAAGAAGGAAAGCTTCGCTTCATAAAAAGTGGGAAGTTTGTTGACACATCTGAGAAAATTGGAAAGGATTCAAAATGGATATTTGTTCTTTGCACATCAAAGAGGCTATATGTAGGACAGGTGATTCTGAGGATTTATTATTCTGCGACAATTTTTGTGTGGTGTATCCATTCTTTGTTGTTATCTTATTTTTTAACGCGCATGTCCTGCAGAAAAGAAAAGGTGAGTTTCAGCACTCTAGCTTCTTGGCAGGAGGTGCTACATCTGCAGCTGGTAGGCTAGAAGCAGAAAAGGGTGTCTTAAAGGTAGATGTCTTGTGCGAGCTGATAAAAATTTTAAGCTTGTGAATAATTCAAGATGGTTAAGATATATTTTCCTTCATAACATAGGCTATATGGCCCCATAGTGGACATTATCGGCCAATGGAAGAAAACTTTCATCAGTTCAAATCTTTTCTTGTGAAGAACGGTGTCGACCTTGCGAAAGTTAAGGTTGGGAATCTTTATTTTTGCATCCGTACATTTCCTATTTGTAATTCTATATGCTTCTAACTTGATGTTTTAAACTTGTTACAGAGTAATCCAACAGATGAAGACGCAGTAGTTTGGGAAAGGCAGTGCAGTAGCCACATTAGCATTGGTCGTGTTCCAATTGACCTAGACTTAGCACAAGAGGAACTGGATTTTGCAACATCTGAATCAACTGCAGAGATCGAGTTTGAACAACTACAACAAAACTGGACAACCATGGAAGGGTTCAGAGCTATAGAATCAGAGAGAATAGAAACTTCGGACACAGACGATCAAATAATCAAAGCCTTTTCTGCCAATGTGCTGATAACAACTCAAGCAACTCTTGATGAGGTAGACAAAGGCGTACAGTCTGCGAAGGAGAACATTTCCATCCAGCAGAACTCATATGTTTGTGATCAACAAGAGGGTACCGAAATTGTTCCAAAGGCGGCAATTCTCCAACGATTAAATTCTAAGAAGGAAGTAAAATCTTATCAACTGGGTAGGCAGTTATCTTGCAAGTGGAGTACCGGAGCAGGGCCTCGCATAGGTTGCATGAGGGACTACCCTATTCAAATGCAATCCCATGCTCTGGAACAAATGGATTTGTCCCCCAAAACTACCGGGCATCTGAGCCGCAGGGGTAGCTTATCCCCTCGACACGTTACAAGCCCAAGCCCCTTGTCCTTCTCCTGACAGAGCAGCAATCTCATCAGAAACAGCAGTTACAAAAGCCAAGATCATCAGCTAGAAAATGATAGAATAGCCATCTGTTTCTTCCTTGTAAGAATTTTACACAAATATAACGGCATTCATTATTCTTTCTGTAACGTAGCTATGACAAAGTTGGATGGTTGTCACAGCTTCATCAAGTGTATTATTCTATGGGGTAGGTAATAAAGATGACCAAGTCCCCTTGAACGTCTCCCAGTACCCAACCGTGTAAATGCTGGTCTAAAATATATTGTTAGTTTGAGTAAAGCTTACGATGAGACAAACAATTTAACCAAATTGATCCATGAAGATCCTTGGTTTTTAAAATTAGACTGAGATGTCAAGGATGCCATTATCTGACCCGTTCTCGCATAAAGAAAGACAATGAAGTCGAGAATCCCATAGACCTGACCCGCTCATTTCTTGTTATATTTACGCATCTACCTAATCTTCTAACACCTGTCTCATGCACACGGTTTCATTTGCAATTTAATGAGCCATCTTAGTATACGCTATTGACGACAGGCATCCATAAAACTGAGAGCTGCAAGCTAGCTCTAATATATAGCAACAGCTATAATGAAGCAATTAGAAGTTAATAATCTGTAAGAGAGCTCTTTATACATTGTTCCTGAATCAACAAAATCAAATTAATGACAACTTTAATAAGGTTAATTAAAATTATTCGAATGCACTTGTGTGTAATTCTCGGAGGATCACGGGCCACTCCGATTTCAGATTTGGCCCACTTCAAGCGGTGTTGGGCCTTGGGGGAGGGGGGCCGTTTGTGGGCTTTATTACTTTTGGGCTTTTATGAACCTATTCGATGGAAAAGAGATGTTTTTAATTAATATAGGGGTTTCATATGGAATTTTCAATTCGTACCCTATTTTAATATGCAATTCGTAAAATGTTCGTAGCAACATAAAAATCCATTTACATTGGCATAATAAAATTCATGAGCAAGATTTCATAACATTTTATCCTAACATGTTTATAATTATAAGATACAAAAGTGTACAAACATACCTTAACTCTAATTAATCTTAGGTGGAATTTTTGAGTCAAGCCATTAACTCTTTTGAGTGAAGTTCGACTCCATAATTCAATCCAAACTTCCCATATTTTGAACTTTTAATTAAATGATACCAATTTGAGAATGAATATTTTTACTAGAAAAAAATATTATTTTTGCCCCCTGAAATATATTTAATATTGACGTGGGGAAAAGTAATGTATACATTATAATTCTAAAAATTATATAATAATATCTTAAATATATATATATATATATATATATCCACCGTGCTATAATTTACGAATTATATTTCCGTGAAATATATATAATTTATAGATATTTCTCCACTGGTACCTTCCCTACGGTATAGCCCACGGCAACTTAAATATACTCCACAACTTGGTGTGCGTAAATGTGAATATTTTTGTAGTGTTTAATCTTTTCCTTCAACACACATGTATTACACGCATAATTTTAATATTAAAGACCGGCATTAACTATGCCAAATAACAAACACAGAGGTTTTCTATCTGCGGATTGAGTCCCTTCTATACATGGATTGTACAAATATCAAGAGACAGCTTCCCCTTCCCTTAATTAAGATTTACAACATTTGCTTCGCTGTCTTCTTCATTTCATCAAACCTGGATCCCTCAAGATTTCCTCACCCCTCCTCCCTCTTCTATATATTTATATTCTCATCCATAGTCATCCTCAACACAAACTTGCTTTCCTCTCCATACCCACCTTCCTTCTTGTTCCTTTTCTTCTTCTCTTTTAAACTTTTCAAGCTGCATGGCTCTGAGGGCGGCAAGAAAGAAGGTGAAGATGCAATGGATCGAGAATGATGTGGTGAGGTAGACCTCGTCCAAGAAGAGGAAGATGGGGCTGATGAAGAAGGTGAGTGAACTGAGCATCATTTGGAGAGCTGTGGCTGTCGTGACGAGCCCTTAAGACCCACAATCAGAGGTGCGGCTGCTACAATCTGGGATGTAAGATTGTCGTATTTCTTGTCTTACTGTCAGAGCCAACCCATGTCTCTTGCTTGTTAGCTCCAAAAGATAGTGGCCTAGGAGAGGGTTATTGGGCCCTGAGAAAAGCCTTCAAGATTAAAAGCTGGTAGAAGTAAACGCTGTTACGAGTGGGCACGGGGGACGGTGATGGGAATACGTTAGAATGTTCCAATCCTATAATATAGGAAATGAGCTTGTATTGTTTCTTGCCTTAATCTCGCATCGGGATTAATGTTTGTTAATAAATATTATATAAGATGGAATTATAATTTTTTAAATGGCTCAAAATCCAAATAGGAGTGGCCTTTTCTTCGATGATAAGCCCACAGCAATCTCCACAGGTTCAACAAACCTGCCCGAGTTGGACCAAAAGAAGATGTCAACTAGAGGACTACTTCCGGACCAAGATCGAGAAGATAGGGGACCAGCTCTGCCATGTGGCTAACGAAGCTACCGAGCTCAAGGCGGAGCAGCGGCTCAAGCAGATCCTATCAGCGGCGAGCGTCGGCCTCGACGACCTCACCCTCGGCGAGCTCGATGAGATTGGGAAGAAGATACACTACGAAGTGATGCGTTTTGGGGAGCGCATGGAAGTGGCCCGAGCTGCTGGTGCAGGCTCCTCTAGGTGGCTGGCGGCAGGCTTGCCGCCGACAGAGAAGGTGTCTTCATGTCGCCGATGGAGGCACGGCTGAGGCAGCAGCGGTTCACGGAGCTGATACACCCGATGCCGGCGCCGGCCGCCGGAGCTGCCTGGAACGGATCATGGAGCACACCCTGCATGGTTTGATGTGTTCGGCTGTCCTACGAATGGCTGGATGTGATTGGTATTATTATATTGGTCATGTAGGTAAGTGCCTTGGACTCTTCGGCTCATTTTGATGGATTATATATGGGCTTGTTAGTTGTTGAACAAGAGCCCAAAGGTCTTTACCATTTTGGTGTCTTTCATCCTGCAGGCCAATTTCATACTTTCATTAATAGTGATAATATTTATTGAGTTAGTTGTCGTTTTCTCATTTCAAGTGAATTGCAATTTGAGCAGGTTTTACTTCTAGGTACATAACCCCTTTAATTTCTTCATTTGGATTGTTAAGAAACCCCTTTAATCACTTCATTTGGATAGTAATGAAATTGATTATGTAACTGGCTTATCTGTTAGCTAGTGTTGACACCAACAAAGGTGCTCCAGGTGAACGGTTTCTGTTTTTAAATAAATGCCTTCAGATATAAACAAGTAGCGATCCCACAATAACAGCTATGATCATGATCTTAAATGGACAATTTGACATAACAAGGTCAGATAACTCCAACTTTTTCCCCAAAAATAAGAAACTAATCTCGTACTATATAATTAAGCGGTGGAGCCATGGACATGTTGATCCACAATTCGTAGTAGGAAAAATAAGGAAGCACAACAGAGTCATATGCCCTTGACACTAAACCCTAAAAGGGAGTCGGAGAATGTCGTGTAGATGGAAATTAGATGAAAAAGTGAATCACACAGTTCAACAAGTTAGAACATGCTAATGACTAGCATTCTCAAAGGAAAAAGCACAGTAGCAGCAAATCATTAGAAAACCAATATCAATGATTTAAATTTACACAAGACTAAAATTTGCATAATCCAATTATGTCACCAAGCAGCTTGATACCAACCAATCAATTAACGACAATCATCGTAAGCACAGGTATATATTAGCTAATGTAAAATATTTGAAAAGGTGTTGATAAGTGGAGTGCAAATCTATATCAAACTCTCCGTGCAAATTTTTGTATCGGATCACATTATAACGAACCTTGCAACTGACTTTTGCTTCAACATAAACAGGTGCTAACTATCTTAATTAATAAAACCCAGAATACCTAAAATTATCCATTTAAATGAATTTTAGAGACAACGGACCCAAATTTACAATCATGAAAAAAGTAAGTTACAAATTTACAGAGATGTAAAAGACCTTTCTCGCAATACTTTGGCATTAATGTTGATAAATAATAATGATATTACGATTGTCATTGAGCACATTTTAATGAAGTAGGAAACCATATTCTCTACCCATATATCCAAGAAGCCGATATTTCAAAAGGAACAGAGGAATCACATTCCTCTCCTAGAGCACAGGCAATCAGAACTTCACATAAATATCAAGACACACTTAAACCAAAAATTCAGACACAGTGCAACAACAATTCTCATAGCAAAGTACTAAAAAGCAAACCACTAGTCAACGTACATGGGGTGAAATTGTTGAAATTCCTCGATAATGCTGAAATTCCTCGATAATGCCCTCTACTCTCAGCGCAGTCTCCTAGCTTCTCTTTCAGACTCAAGAAGCGTGAGGATGTCGCCCTCCCGCACAGGTCCCTTGACATTCCTCATAATAAGACGGTTCTGATCATCCAAAACTTGACTCGAACCTGAGTCACCTGACCTCTTGAGCCAGTCCTTCCCATGACCTTCACCACCACGGCAAGTTTCACTTGGCTATCCATTTCTCACCTGCCCACAAAATTCGATTTGCTTGCTCAGGGGTACAAGTTATAACCAACACTAATTATAACGCAAATACAAAACACTCATGACTATGACTATAGAACAAATAGATTCAACT
This sequence comes from Piper betle, assembly GCA_033002965.1. NCBI lineage: Eukaryota > Viridiplantae > Streptophyta > Magnoliopsida > Piperales > Piperaceae > Piper > Piper betle. The sequence continues at coordinate 88,583 of JAURVB010007689.1, forward strand.
TCCAATCTCGAACATCAAACTGTACTTTATCGGTAACAGATATCCCACAAAAGTAAGCTGCAAGCTTAGCTCTAGTGCTTATCTCAATCAACCATAATGAAACAAAAGGCTTATCACAATCAACTACAATGAGACAAAAGGTGAGTAACTTGTAAGGGAGCTCTAAATTAGCATTAAAAAAAAACAAATTATAAAAATAAAACTATAGGAATGCATTTGTATACATTATCTTGAATCAAATGATATAACATTAAAAAGTAATCACAATCAAAACCCAGCCTTGATCAAACTTCCTTTAAGGCAAAGAACTGGATTAAATAAGCCGGCACAAAAATCTTCAAATGAAATTGGTTCCCCGATCAGAACGGCGATAACTTGTTTCAAGACCCCAAAAGCTAAAACAGTGAATTGGGCAACAAAAAAACAAGATTCAAACTCCAAAACACACGCACAAACCAATTTCGAAAAAAGAAAAAATCAGATCAACACCACCATTGTGGGATAACAACTATCGAACCTATTTTGACAAGGAATAAAAATACCATCAAATTTCCTAAAAATATGGGTGCAAATCGAAGAGGCAGGTGGAGAAGAAAGAAGAGGAAGATGTACCAGAAAAAAATTGCAATCTCCGGGCGGCAGCAGGAAAACCTCGGGGGGTGGGGGAGTCGGGACGATGAAGACGAAGAGATGAAGCCCTAATTTTTTTGGTTTTATTCTGGGCTTCTAATTCTGGGAAAATGGGCCCTTATAATAGTCGGCCCATTAGTTTGGAGGCCCGTTGGCCCAACTTGACTGTGATGATTCAAGTCAAACAAACAAGTTTTTAATGGGGTTTTTAGGGGGTGAAGTTTGACTTTTATATTAAGGTTTGTTTAGTTGGATGTAAACATGTATAAAATTACCTTTAGTTATTATTTATAAAGAACGATAAGATGTTAAATTTTTGCATTTTTTGTTTACAATTTTTCTTGTGTTTTTTATAAAAAATTTGATTTCGACGAAACTTTTAATAGGGACTACTTCGGTAGAAGTAGTATATTTTACAGTAAAATAATATTTTAAAAAATATACATTTTTCACAAAAAAGTGCCTTTGTCGTGAATTATCATAGACTAAATGATTCGGTGAAAGATCACCAGTATTCTTAAACTCGAAAATATACATATATTTTTTAAAAATATACACCCCAGGCTGCAAATTTTGAGATCAGAAAACTTATTCTCGTCGATGGAAAACCATTTGCGCCTGCTACTATTTTATCATAATTGACAGAGAGTAAAGACGGCGAGGAATTGTATGATTTATTGTTGAGAAACAAGTTTGTGTTGTTGTTGGATAAGATATGGGAGCATCTTTGATCTACCAGAGCTCGGGGTGCCGAATCCAACCAGAGAGAACAAATCCAAGATTATTTTCACCACCAGATTGGAAGAAGTTTGTCGCCAAATGCATGCTGATAGAGATATCCGAGTCTGACTGCTTGGGAGCAGATGATTCAGGGGATAAAGCTCTCAAATCTCATCCCAGAGTGCGTGATCCTGCTCAGCGAGTAGTAGGAGAATGCTGTGGTTTCCCTCTTTCACTCACCACCGTGGGTCGAGCCATGTAAAGTAAATATTCACCAGAAGAGGGGAAGGACGCACTGACCGTACTTAGAAATTACCCACACGAAATGCCAGCTATTGTTAACAAATTGTTTTCATGCCTTGAGTTCAGTTATTGCTCTAGGAGATGAAACCACAAAGAAGTGCTTCCTTTATGTATGCCTAATCTAAGAGTGCTGAAACTGTCGGATTGGTGGCTACGTGATTTGCCCCAAGCAATCACGGATCTAGAAGAGTTGAGATACCTCAGCAGTGCAGGAATCAAATACTCGTCTTCTCAATCTATAAATGTGGAGATTCTGGATGTCGGCTGCTTGATTACTCTGCCAAATTCAATTTCTGTTCAACTTATTGGACTTTCAACAAAAATTGGTTGAAGGCTAAAAGCTTAGAATAGATGAATGTGGCTTGAAAAAATTGTCAAAGTTGGAGATACTAGATCTCACCAGCACACCGATTACACTTCTTCCTAGTGGCATTTGTAACCTACCAGACATCAAACAGCTCACCCTTAGAGACACGAGGCTTGTGGCACTGCCAGGAAACATAGGTTATTTGTCAAAACTAGAAATGCTTGATCTTTTTAGCACTCGCATTACCAGGCGGTATTACCCCTGGGAACTTAACACACTGTTCGGCTTGACGTTGCTAAACCTCGCAGATACTTTACTTTAAGTTTTTAGAGAATACGGTGGGGAACTTGTCAAAGTTGGAGAAAATCAATCTCGATAAAATGTGCATCAAAAAGCCATGGATGCAAAAATCAGAATCGGAATCGGTTTTTTAGGGAGTCGGAATCGGAATCGTAATCCACCTAAATCGGACAGGAATCAGCTTGGTCTGAATCGGTTGTATATAATAATTTAACAACTCATAACATAAATATATAAAAATTAGATGTTGATGTCATTTTGATATTATTATGTGTATTATATTTTATGATATTTTTTTCATATTTTTTAAGATTTTTTTAATTATTTAGAGATAGTTATTATTTTTAACTCTTGTCGGACACGAGTCAAGTTTTAATTACGAGAATGCCACCACATGTATTTCTTTCCCCTTCGCCTGTTCTCTCCCGCATATGCCCTCTTTCCACGTTGCCGCCGCACACCCCTCCCCAGACCCACCCCACCCCGCTCAGCCTCGCTAGCCCCGCCTTGCCCCACCTGCCCTGCCAACCCCACCCCGCCCCGCCCCGCCCCGCCCTACGCCCACAGCGCCCCGCCTCCCCCAGTCAGCCCCACCCTGTCCCTCCTCTCAGCCGCCACCCCACCCCACCGGCCGAGCCCTGCCCCCCATGTGCCCCCTGCGCCCCAAGCCTCGCCCCTGCAGATCCTCCCCTAGCCCCCACCCAGGTCCCCCGTTGCCCAGTCGCCGCCATCGCCACTCACCATCACCGCCCACCTGCCCCTGCCCGGCCCCGTCGTCGCTGCTCGTCGTGTATCGTACCGTCCAAAATCGGCAAATTCCAGAATCAGCTCGAATCAGTCAGAATCGGCCGATTCATAGACCGATTCGGATGAAACCGATTCAAATGGTTTTTGAATTGGTTTCTCACTAATCCGAGTGGAATCGGCCGATTTTAATTTGGAATTGGCGATTTTCACAACTAGGCAAAAAGCTTTCACAGGATATTGGGAACTCGAGTGAGTTGAGTGTTGGGCCTTACGGGCCCTTAAAAGAGACTTGCAATAAGTATCACAGACCTCTCTTAATCGAAAAGTTAGCTTAAGGAATAAGATTTTCATATTTAGGGGTGGGCGTGGACGTCCGAATTTGTCTGTCTGTCTGATGTCCGAAGTATGTCCGATCGAATTTAACCGACCGAATTCGACCGACCGAATTCGACCGAATTAAAACAAACCAAACATGGACATTTTTTGTCCAACCGAACGACCGACCGAGTGTCCGATATTTAATAACAAACTTGTATGATCCATCTTCGAAAAAAATATATCACATTATAAACATAATGTAAAACCAGTGATTTGAGTTAGGGTTTTATACTTATGAACCGATCGGTTCAATCGTCAATTCAAGTCAAGTATGCTTTAGAATATGTGTACTGAGTCAACGCTGGTCGGGTGTACGAGCCATGAGGGTCATACGTACCCAAGTATATGATGATAACATCATGAATACAACAGAAAAGAATGAGTTACCAGAATATATGAGAGTATGCCAATTATTTTTTTATTTTATATATAGTTGATCGTGGAATTATTTTGGTCATTTACTGCGTTAGGACGCGTTACGGGGAATTTGGGTGGGTTATTAGTTATAGAATGTCATTATGATGTTGTAGTGTTTATTTTATTTTATGGAATTTTTTTCTGATTTTATGGATTTTTTTAGGATTTATTCCGAGTTAGTAATTATTATTGACTCGAGACATTGGCGAGTCAAGTCTTATTTACAATATTGCCATCAATCAAACCTCCGACCCATTCTCTTCCCCGTCCAAACCGCGCCGCCCCTTGCGTGGTCGCTGCCGCCGCCGCGTAGCCCGACTGACGATCGTCACCGCCAGGCCCCGCCACGGCATTGTCGTGATGCCCCGAGCGCCCCCGCCGTCGCCCGGCCTCTACGACGCCGGAATCTCTGCTTGTCGTCGATTCCGCCGCCGCCGCCGCCGCATCACCCGACCGCCGATCGTCGCCGCCAGGCCCCGCCGCGGCATTGCCGTGATGCCCCGACCGCCCCTGCCATCGCCCGGCCTCCACGACGCCGGAATCGCCGCTCGTCGTCGATTCCGCCACCGATACCCTCTGCTCGCGTCGACGATTCCGCCGCTGGCGACCGTCGCCGTGGCCGTCCAGTCACTGCTTTGACATTACCAACCCTCCTACGGCGGCAGGCGACGGCGGTGGCGGAGAGGGTTTGGTCTGTCCGCGGACACTGCTTGGGCCTGACGGACAATTCGATGTCCGAAGTCGGTCGGACAAATTTTGTCCGCCGAAATTTCGGACAGACACGGACAATAATTCGTCGGATGTCTGTCCGACCGATGCCCACCCCTATTCATATTAGCCTATATACAAGTCACCAACATCATCCACAACCAATACGGGATAAACCAAACAATTTCTCCTTCACACGTCGGGCGACCTCAAAATTATCATCATTTGAGATTCTCCCATTTATGGGATAAAACTCATGTATCATCACTTAGCAAATTCCCCTTAAATCATCAGGCAAAACCCGTAAAAGAGCCTTCCACAATCGGCATCAGCATAATCTAACACCAAATCTCACTTGGCTCTGATACCACCATTGGGTCTTATAGGCCCCAAAAGGGACTTGCAATATGTATCACTGACCTTTTTAATCGAAAAGCTAGCTCAAAGAATAAGGTTTTCTCATTAGCCTATATATAAATAGGGATATAAACAAGACAAACCTGCTCGCAAGCATCTTATGTTCAGCCCAATTAATCTTGAACTCGTGCTTGTTAATTTTACACTTGAAAAAATAGTCAGCTTGAAATGGATAGCTCGTTGAACAACGAACAAAGCTTGAGCTAAGGAATGTTTGGCTTAGTTTGGCTTGAAACTTGTGCTCGATGTGTTCAAACATGGGAAAATACTCAGCTCGTTGATACTATTGAGATCACATTGAACTTATATAAGTATTGGAAAGAAAATTTTGATTTTATATAAGTCGAGCATGAGTCAAGTACAAACATTGGCTCAGCTCAAAAAATAGCGAGCTAAACACGAGCTAAGCCCAAATAATATGAATTATGAATGAGCTCGGCTCTACTTATAATACATCAAAGTCTGTTAAGCACTCAAACAAGCTCTAACATATTTGTCAAAAATTATGTCGAATTCAAAAACATCCCTACTCGGCTCGTTTACACCCCTAATATAAGTCACCAATATTATCCACGACCGATGCAGGATAAACTCAACAATCTCCCTTTACACATTAGGCATTACACATTGGGCGATCCCAAAATCATCATCATCTGATAGTCTCTCCTTCATCAGGTGGAACCCATAAAAGAGACAACCAAATTAGCGTAGGAGGTGGAACCCTGAAGGAGATAACCAAATCGGTGTAGGCAAACATTAAATCCCATGAAGGAGACAACCAAATTGGCGTAAGAGGTGGAACAACCAAATCGACGTAGGCAAACACTAAATCTATTTTGCTCTTCTTAAAAAGGACTTATAATAGGTATCATGTGCCTCTTTTAATTAAAAAGTTAACTCAAGTAATAAGGCTTTCACATTAGCTTATATATAAGTCATTAACAACATCCACAACCGATATAGGATAAACCCAATATTAAAACACACTCAACCTTAGATGTACGCCTCCTAAAAAAATTGCCAAAGGAAGTTGGGAATTTGTCATAGTTGGGGATACTCAATCTCGACAATACTTCCAACAAAGAAGCCAAAAAATATTCAAATAGGCCATTCATAACACTTAGAAATCGTTTGGTCTTATCCCGAATGACACATTGTTGCGCCAGTTCTTGCTTTCCAGACTTTTCATCACATTTTCTTTATGTTTAAAGTGATTGTCAGCATGTTTATTGGTTGTTCATCTCGTTTAAAATTGACGATATGTTATGACTCTTATTACCGATTAATTAACTCTGAACATTTTGATTTGATTTGAGCTCATAGGCTCTTTTAAAAGTGAAGCTGAAGCTATTTTTTTATACAAACATTAGCCGCGTGGGAATTCCGGTAGTATCCCATCAATTAACCTTCATCGCGTGACAGGTCACAGCTAGAGGAAGAATAAGGAGGTGACCACATGTAGAGTGGCATGGATTGATATGTAGTTGTGAAAATCGGAATCGATTTCCGAAAGAGTCATTGAATCGGATTAAATTGATCTAAATTAATTAAGAATCTGTTTAATCTAAATCACCCCACCGCCTAGCCACCTCCCTCACCACCCTTGTCCCATCCCTTGTCGCCCCATCGCCGTTAGCCCTCCCTGCCCCGTCCTTCGCCGCCGTTGGCCCCTGATCACCCGTTGCCGCCATCGCTGCCTCCTGGCCGCCGTCCAAAATCGGCCGATTCTAAAATTAGTGCAAATCGGGTAGAATAGGCCGATTCACGTATTTTTTTCGATCGGATCGCTACTGATCCTATTTAGAATCGACTGATTTTTGCATCTTTGGATCTAACCATGAAACAATCTTTGTTGAGAAGGATCAGATTTAAAACATTTAAAATTCTCCATTAACTCTCAACTTTTTGAGGGCCGGATGTAAGCGGTACACAAAGTTTGCTCTCCATATCCGACCACTCTGTACGCTTTAACATGGTTGGATTTTTTGCCATAAAATTTTCATTTTCTAAGGTCATCTCTCTCTGAATTAAGAAAAAAGGAGTCACTCCCATCTATGGAATACTTATAAACTACTTGTTCGTGTTATGGTTCAAACTTCAGTTACATTATCTCTTTTTTTTTCATCTACCTCTTGCTAGAGATAGAGATGGTGGACGTCGTCAGTAACCCAAAGATTAGAGATCTTGGCGTCGTGGTTCCCTTTTCTTCACTAGCAGGTTAAATTATTTATCCAACACGGATCACCAAATTCCAAGAGTTCAAGCCCCAAAAATTATTTTGATAGAGAGTATTTTTCTCTGAGCAGGAGATTACATTTTTTATGCACCAAAACATATATATAATACATACTCTACTTATAATCCCAAAGTGAAATTACTTATTTGTCTGCTCTTCAAATTGGCTTGGAGCATGTACCCGTTGATACGCAGCCTCACAGATTACAACCGACGCCGGACCCTGGGCGGATGAAGTCGGCGAGGCGGCGGATGAAGGCCAGGGCCTCGGCGGAGCCTGATTTGAGGAGGTGGAAGACATGGTCCTCCCCCTCCGACTC